>VYXD01014031.1:96652-145240 GCA_013397195.1 Hylia prasina | reverse complement strand
GGGCGCGCCCCCCGCCCGCCCTCCGCCTGCCCCGGCGGGGTTCGTCGGGATGACCCAGCGGTACCCCGGCAGCCTGCCTTCTCCGCGCTGCGCCTGGCTTAGCTGTGGCCTCTGTTACCGTGCGACGACGGAGCGGAGCCGTGCGCCCCCGCCCGTGTCCCCCCTTCATCTCACCGACACAAAATTTGGCATTTAGGAAGGGGAAAAGGCGGCCGTCCCCTCCCCGCTCGCAGTTTCGGTCGGCGGCGGGCGAGCGCCCGCGGGTGCCCCCAGAGCTCCCCCGCCCCCGCTCCTCTCAGCGGCCTCGGGGGGCAGGAGACGGGGGCAGGGGGTCCCTCTGCAGCAGCGCGGGTCCTCCCTGAGTCCCTTTGAGCAAAGAGGGCGAAGAGGTGCCGCGTACGTGCCGCGGTAGCAAGCCCACGCCGCAGGGATGTGGTCCGTGCCGGGTTCCGTCTAGAGACACAGGCGTGCTCTGCGTGCCCGGGCTGGCGGTCTCCTGAAGCATCTCCCTCTGCCGAGGGGAAGCAATCTATCAAGAGAAAGATTGTGTGCGTGCGTGTTAGTGCGACATCTTGAGATCTCTTTTGTTCGAATTGTTGCGTCTCGATGCTGGCATTGGTGCCTGTTCCTTCTTCACCACTCTTCCTTCTCAGCTCTTGTCCAAAATTCGGATATATATCTCTCTTTGGAGGGAGCATGCTTCAGCCTGTTTGAAATGGATAATTTTGTAAGCTAATGACAGTTTCTCAACAGAAGACAACTGGTGTGTTAGTCAGGCTGGAGTTAAAGCTGACAAAAGAATATTGCCAGTGGGCTGCTAAACAGGCGATGGCAGTGGATTTTATTGCTTCCCCTCGAGGGTGATGAACATTCGCTAGAAAACATACACCCCAAGGCCCTTTGCATAGCAATTACTTGATATTTCCAGTGTTTCTAATTAAGATCTCATCTGAAGAAGCCATCAGAGCCCAAAAATATGCCTAAATGTCCCTTCTCTGCTTGCCAGATGCTTGCCAGGCACCACCTAAACTGGTGGCCAGGCTTCAAACACTGAAGGTTTTTTTCCCCTGCGTAGATGTTCCCTATTAAGCCAGGGAGAGGCTGGAGTGGGAGTGCCATGAGGAAGATGCAGCATCTGCTGCTACTGCTCTCTCCAGGGCAGATACCTTGTCCCACACAATCCTTTTGTATTCAGGGTGTTTCTGAGAATTCTGGGCAACCTTTAAGGGTGAGGAAAAAAGAAGAAGCAAGGACATGGCTAAAGGTTTTTGCACTTGCTTCTACTCATTGTCTCACAGAACTTCATGTGAAAGATAAGCTTTGTTTTGTGATCTCCTTTGCTAGTGGATTGTATGCAGTGGGTATTTTCTTTTCGTCTGGGTGTTTCAGTTTAGCCAGGGAGCACCAGCTCTGAACTGTGGACAGAATAAACACAAAATGTTGGGAAATTCATGGTGGCTCTGTCTATTCTTGTGTGCTTCATGTATGAAATAGCTGGTTGTGTAATACGGGAAAATTGTATGTAGCTACCAAAATGCAATCTTGCAACACTTTTTTTTCTGTTGATCTGAATTTTGGAGTATATCATATCCAGTTAAAATCAACATTAAAAGAGTAAAAATGGTAAAACCACTGTTCAGGTTACTGCCTGAAGCAATGATCTGAAGCAACGTGGTGATACAGAGTTGATTTATTTCAGAAAGTGGAGCACCGTTGGCGCATACCCTTACCCTAAGACTACAGAGTATGCAACCTCCATAATTTCTGAACCATGTCTAGAGCTGTCTCCAGTCCTTAAGTATTTGTGTTCTGATCTTTCAAAATCAAGTCTGTGGAATCAATTGTATTTTCCAAGTGAAGCTTCTTCTGTTTGTGCTGTGTTCCACTGGTAGCTTTGTCCCACGCAGTGAACCATGAAGTCCTTCAGCAGAACGTCCTGCGTACACGGCGGCTTCCGAATGAACAATGGTAAATTCCTCCCTTGTGCCGGCACCCACCCATGGCCCAGTGGCACACACTGAGCAGGGTAGAAACAAAAAGCTGGTTGCAGGGTAGAAACGGGCCTTCCCATGAAATCTTGGGCGAGTTCTGTGTGGTTACATTTTCAGACATTCGTCTACCATTGAGCCGGTAATTATTTGGGAATCTGCCATGGGAAGCTGATCTTGCACTAATTTTGAAAACAAGAATTCTGGAGGGTTTTTTTTTTTGTTTGTTTGTTTGCTTGTTAGTTTTTGTCCCATCTGTATGAAGTATTCTGCAGTTTTTTGTACATATTTGTGCACAAATCCCAGGTCTTGATTTAGGTGTGTAGGTGTAAGCATAGAGTCTGTGGGTGCAATGTTAATTTAATGGGTAAGATCTAGTTCTTCAAGTAGAAAAACTGCATAATCTTCAAATACATAATGAAGAGTGTAGTAATCAACCAATATTCAAGGCCTTACCTTCATTCATACAAGGGTAGTAAAGGCAGGCCATTTTGAGGTATGCTACAGAAGTATGGAGACTGATTTATAACTGAAGACAGATACTTAGGAATGACTTGGGATGTTTCTTCTGTGTAAATCGGGAATGAAAAGAATGAGGTAACAACCAGAGAAATCAAAGAAATTCTGAAAGCATTATAGACTTGATAACAGAAACCATACGCAGCATAATGGGGGTTTCATGCATTAGTAGGAAATGCTTTCAAGATGAAAAAAATATGCAGGGGGAAGAAGGGGGGGAACCTCGTGCAGAATGGAAAGGACTTTAAAGTATTCCTTACAATATCTTGTAACTCACAGTTCTCTTCCCTAAAAATGATGCCACCTAAACGTCTTACTTCAAGATGGAGAAATATGATCAATATAAAAATGTGTCTATTGGTTATTTGGTATGAAAATTCATAAGTTTAAAATAGAAATAGATTGATAGCAATGTGATTCCTCAAACCTGAAGGATTTCTGACTTGCCAGAATCTGAAAATAAATCCTTTGGCTTTCTTCTGCACACCAATAAATGTGAAGAGGTACTTATTTGTAACACATGTGGAATGGTCAGGTTTTGCCTGGGAGCAAGATGTCTGGTAATTCTGTCTTAAGTACGGTTAATGGAATTTAACTCTGAGGAAACAGTTTTATTAATAAAAACCTTCTGTCTTAGGATATAAATCATAGACTGATCTCTTTTGATGTGTTTGGTATTGTCTTCTGCAGAATAGGAATGAAGTAGTCTGTATAGTTGCCTGACTTGTTGGGTATATACTCCCAAGTACCCACCAGTGCGATAGTGTTGGGAAAGCCGCATGCTTTTTAGTCACATGTTGCATAGTTTAGATTTTAGCCTGGTAAGTGGTTATGCCACATATGATTATGATCTGCTGATTGTGTTTTTAACCTTTCGGAGTTTGAACGCCTTTTCAAAAGATTTTATTTTGTATACACTGCCTTAGCAGTTGTTCAGAGCAGCATGACCTAGTACTTAATGTAAACCATAGGACTGATGGTAGGATCTTCATTTTGATTAGAGACTTACTGTCCTTACAAGGGATACAACACTGAATGTATAGTAAGACTGGGCCTTAGCTACCAACCTTGATGGATGATGTCATGATGGTGATTGTAATACTACTGATGCCTTGGCATGAAGAGGATATGAATGCACTATTGAGGCATAAGCTTTTCCTTCAGGCAAAAGCCTAGTATCTGTAATGACAAAGTTTCCCAAGGATCAATTTTAAAGACAGAAATCTATGCCCTCATGACTTTGCGTGACAAATGGAAGCTAGTTCTGTATGAGCAGTGAAATCGGGGCTTCTGGCTATCTCCTCTTTCAATAGTCTTTAAATACTCCATGGATGTAGAACATAACCCCTGCAGAAGGACAGAGCCTGGTTATAGTTTTTGAACTTATTTTCTGCTATTACTGTTTTTCTTGTGTGGTTGGTTAGTGATGGAGGGGCTCATATTCAAAATTTCATCTTGATGTGATTAACTATTTTAGGATGAAGTAGATGGTCACATAGTGGGATCCTGTAGATGTGCATCTGCTGGACAAATTTAAGAGGATTGCTGAACCATGGAGAAGAAATGAAGCAAAGTTAGACAAAACAAAGAATGGATCAAAAATGATAGAACTGATGCAAGTTTCTCTCATCTTCTTACCTTAGAAAAACACACGCCAAACGTGCACAAATCTGGATGTAGAAAACAGTGAAAACCCAATTACAAATATGGTCAACATGGAAGAGTTACACCATGAGAAATTCTTTGGTATGTGCTTGTCTGAGATAGACTGGAGCCAGAGAATTGCTACATCAGCTTCCTGTAATCATCCTTCCTCAAGGCAGTGAAGCGCGTCATTAGCAGAGAACGAAAACAAAAACAAAAACAGGGTAGAGGTGGTATAAAATTAAGAGTCTGGAAAAGGACAGGGTGAAACCTGTCACCACTGGTTGAGGTGTTCAGATTATTTCTACGTTTCCCTTTCATACACAGTTTCCAGTAACACAGAGTTGCTGAATTTTGGCCAGTGCTGGTAAGTGCATGATTGACTTTTGCTGCTAACTGTGCAGATCTGGTGGGAGGAGGCAAATTCAGTGAGATCTGAGATGGTGAATACAGTTCTTATAGGTTTCTTGCTGTCACCAGAAAAACTGAAGCAAATGGGGAAGATGTTCTACCTGCTCCAACCAATGTTTCCTAACTAGATGTGCTGAGAGAGTGGGGCTCATTTTCCTCCAGCAGCATCACTCAGCCCTGCACATAAACCCTGCGCCAGTGAATGTACAGTCTGCACTGGGAATAGCTGATATCACTGAAGAGAGGGTGAAAGATGTGTGTTGGCTGTTGCTTTTCTTTTCAGATCTACAGGCCTTGCAAAGCAAGGGAGATGGAAATTCTCCAGAGGATAAAATTAAAAATCAGGCCAGATTTTCCAGGCTCTTCCATTCCACGCTTTGCTTGAGATATAGGAGAGTACTGTTGGTTGGTAACTTTATTTCAATTGGAGCTTTCACTAGGAGCATGTGAGGCTCCTGTGGGGTACCTGAATGCTCAAGATAGCCCCATAGCCTGTAATTCAAATGCTTAAATTAGCAGAATGAAGCAAATGTGGAAATCCTTTCCTTGTTTGCAGTCCACACATGCTCTATGTAACTCCAGCAATCATTGTTAAGAGCTTTCTGATAGCTCTAGAATGCTGCATGTAGGATGTGAGAGCTCAAAGAGAGTGACAAGTTGCCCTTGAAGATATATTTTTTTCTGAAGGATCTGGTATTACTCACAGGAGAGAATTTTAGTAAGAGGATTTATCCATTCTCTGCTTCTGTATGCTGTTCCCTTTTCTCATTTCCTATCCTTGGAGATCTTCATCTGGAAAAAAACCATCCTCCAGTGAAGAGGTACCAGCAGAAACCTTTTAAGCTGCTTGTAGCCATCTGATGTTGGAGCAGTATTAATGATTTATTCAGTGCTGGTTTCCCTAGTGATATCTAGAGGAACATTCATCTTTCTGCATAGTGGCCCATCCTTTCCATCCAGTTGCCTTGAACGGATGACATTACCTTAATGAATTAGCTTTTAGAGCCAAGCTAAGTAAGAGCTGTCATGTGCACTGAAATGTGATAGCTCACCGGAGTGCACTCTTTTCCTGTTCGTGTAATAGTGAGTAGAAGCCTCAACAGAGCTCAAGAAAACTAATATTACAGTATTTTTTATAAGCACTAGAATGATTATTAGGTCACTGAAAGTTCAGCTGTCATCCTCTTCTGTTGATGAGTCAGTGACTGTCAGATTCATGAAGAAATTATTGGTGCTGCTAGCAATAGGAATGTGGCACTCCTTATGGTGTCTCATTTCCTGACTGAGCAGCACACTGTACTGACAATCCACTGGGCCACAATGTATTGAAAGTGGCCTTCAGTGCCGAGGTACCTCCTGTTACCAAGGGTTCAAACCAGACTGCAAATCACCTACAGGTGTTTCTGCAAACATCTCTTGGAACGTCACTGTTACCAAGACATTATGGAGAAGAGCAAACATATCAGTTAACAGATGATGAATACTCGAAGCAGGATAAATATTGTGTCTTTAAATACTTGCCATGTGTGTTCTGAGTTGGAGTTGATATATGGAGTATGGTGTTGAGGGAAATGAGCTGGCGTTGCATGCTCTCCCACAGCCATTGACCCTGTGAGGAACATCCGAGTGCCTCACCATCTGAAACACAGAGGTGATAGAGAATGAAGGAAATTCTGCACTGACAGATTCATGGTTCAGAAGAAAATGTCTGTCCAGGAATTTTCTGTGGAACAATGACAGTAAATTTACAGTCTGAGAATAGAAATATTTATCTCATCAGCTTTTATTTCCTTTCTACTTAAAAAACAAGTTCTTTGGCACATATTCTCCTGACTGAAGAAGCTATTTTAAATGCTTCTTGTTAGAAACTGTATTCTAACCTTTTGGGATGTACCATATTTTCTCTGTCCATATTTGTAAATGTATGCCATTAAAAAAAGTTTTGTTGTCTTCAAACTAATTTTTCATTTAGATTTGGCTCTGTGCCCTTCCTTGCCATGTTACTGTAGCTCACTCATCTGCATTTAAATTAAATTAGCATGGTGGCTATTTAGCCATTTCCCTTGCTTATCCTTTCTAGAAGTCCATATTTTCAGCCATGAACTAACTCAGCCTCTTTCACGGAACAAACACCTTGATAATCACACAGTAACATGCAGTGTGTGCATTAGCAGACATGCAGAAGACAGGAAGTTCTATGTCATCAGCTTAATTGTGTGCTGGCATTCATATGTAATGAGCGGAGAACCAGAACCACGTCTTGTAAAACTTTAACTTTAAACTCTATAACTCATGCTAACAGACCCCAGCAGTTTGCATGCATATGGCTCCCAAATCTAGATGTTCACTAAAGTGAGATGGTATCAACATGAGAACTTGGTCTTAAACAAAGTTTCATGCAAATCCTGTAACAATATGGAAAACTTGGAGCTCTGCCAGATGAAAGCATTCAACCGTTTTAAACTTCTTACCAGCTGAAGAACTATTAATGTGATTTCCTCTGCTGACTGAAAGGGGAGAGAATTTTTCCTTTTTACACATTGTTTTAGTTTTTTAAAAAAGTGGCTCTTGACTAAATTAAAAAAAAAAAAAAAGCAAACCCAAACCTTCTGTGATAACTTGAATTGTCAGTTTTATTTTCAAGAAGAACTAGATTTGTTTGATTCCTGTAGAAAATTAAATTGCTGCAAGCTCATCATTAGACTGCATTAGTGAGTTGAAAAACCTTCCAGAACACAGTTTTAGAGGAAACATTTGCTATTATGAAAGACAAAGCTTTTCTTTCAAGCTGTGGCTGTGCTGGGTTGCATATTGCATAAAAGCCAGTAGCTGTCACAGTCATAGTGGCCTGGGCTTCTTTTATAGAGAACCATTCTTTGGATCCACTTCTAATTGCTCTAGATTTTGATTGTGGCTAAATAAAGCATAACATCTATAAATGGTGGAGATGACAACGTGACTGCTGTAGACATTGAGTATGATGCCATCAAGGTGAGGACCAAGTGAGTTCATGATGACAGATGTCTTTTGTTCTGAGGGAGAAGTTTGTAGCTACAGGGTGAAGACACAACATAGCCTTTGGTCTCTGTGAGGGTCCCCAAGTAGGGGGCCAGGGAATTGAAGGGTATTGATTTAGATTATCTGCTGTACATTGCACTCCCCAAAAAACCCTCAAAGGACATTATTTTCATTGGAATTACAGCTAGTCATCTCAGTTAACTGACTCTGTACACAGAGAAAACTTACAGTGTTGATAGAGCCAAATAATAGATAAATACAAGGTTTATTCACAGCCTGATGTCCGCCCACAAGCCCTTTCAAGTTTTGAATACTAATGCTTGTTCCAAGTACGCGGAAGTTTTGTGCATTGGAATGAAAAATCAGAATCCTCCCTAGTCCCGATCTTCCTTTTCAACAGCCTTGGAATTTGACCATGGGTCTACTACCTGGTCCTCAGCATTTAAAGTTTTTTTTCCTAAGCTTCTAGTTCCTGGCTTGAATCTCTTGCCTGTCTCACCCTGCTGTCTTTGGAAACCTCACCTCTGAGCAGCCTTAGGGATTCCACCTGGGAAGGAGCTCCTCTGGTCTTCTTAAAGCAAGCAAATTAAATCATACTGGGAGCCTTCTGGTCTGCTTTGCAAAAACAGAGGCTTTGGTGAGACTGTGTCCATAGTTAGACAATGAACATCACATGCTGCACTAGTGATGTTCATTGACTCCCAGCCCTGGAAAGAAGACCAGAGAGGTGACTTAATTATTACAGATGCCCTGTTTTATCTTAATCTAGCCATATGATCCTGGTCTCCTGATCTAATTAGCTAGGGAGATAGTTAAATAAAACTTCTTGTATCTAGGCGCATTTAGCTATTTGTGGTTAGATCTGCTCACGGTTCCTAAGAGACTGTATCTCAAAGTTAGAGACTCACAGCCAGAAATACCTTCATATGAAATAAAAAATACAGAGAGTTCATCTTAACTAACACAGTGGAATATTTTTTAATCTTAACAATACACCTCACACCTTACAGTCCCATTAAAGGCTTTCATGGAAACAAGGGGCCATCTTTCTGTGTTCTGTCACTAAGGACTAGTAAGTCTCAAGCTGTGCAAAGGGAAATACAGGCTGGATATTAGGAAAAGTTTTTTTTACAGAAAGGGTAATAAAGTATGGAATGGTCTAACTGGGGAGGTGGTGGATTCACCATCTTTGGATGTGTTTAAGAAAAGACTAGATGTGGCACTTGGTGCCATGGTTTAGTTGATGTTAAGGTTGGGTTGGACTTGATCCTGGAGGTCTCTTCCAACCTAATGATTCTGTGTGTGATTCTGTGTGTGTGTAAATGAGTAGCACACAAGAAATGGGTTTTCCACTGCTCATGTAGATAACTTTGGACTGCATGAGGAAAACAGTTGCTCTTTGCTGTGTAACAGATGACAGATTATCAGTAAACTGAGTTAAAAGTATTTAAATAATTTTTAATGAATAAATCATAGAAGAAATTCCTTGTTGGTGGAATAATTTCTTATAAAGAGAGTATTTGGTAGTTTTTGGGAATATATGGTCAGAAGAACCATAAAGAAGTTTTTGTTGACGAGAAAGGGAAAACAAGGATAACAGAGGTCCATTCCTTAGTTGTGTTAAGTGTTTAGAACCAAAATAGAATAAATTGCCTTTTAACTATCCTCAAATTGACATAGAAGAATTTCCTTTTTTGTATCATGCTTTGAATATTTAAAGATATTACTTCCATGGGTCATATGCCACATAAAAGACAGCTACTGTTGAAGTGGATGCAATGAACACATTGGTTTTGTGCAGTGTAAAGAAGTGAATTATTATTTTAAGACTAGGTAAGAAATAACCATTGAGCGATTACTTAAATGTGATTCATTCTGCCTTGGGGCAAAGAGAGGAAATATCTTGACTTCTCTTGAGGTATCTTTCAGTCTTGTGGTTTGTGTGATCAGGGACATGGGGAGCCTTTGGAGCGAGCTAGTTCTTGAGTGCAGGGAAATAAATTCAGTTGAAACAAAATCCTTCCCAAGTGTACTGATTTATTGGCAGTGTGTCTGAGTTCTGTTAATATTGAGATCCAAAGATGAACCCTCTGCTAAGATGCTTTATGGGCATGGTATACACTAGAACTAAATACACAAATAAGGCTTTTCTAGAGCTGGCAAGAGGCTATTTATTTTATTGATGCTGAACATCAAAATGCTGCGTAGGTTGTTAAATGGGGATTTCTTATAGTACTTTTTGATAGAATTTTCTAAATGGGATTTAAGTTTGAGGCTATTCTTCAGATTGGGGCTGATGTGCAAGAAGGGGAGTAAAGCTTACAAGAATGATTGAGGCTTTTCAGTTCCTAAGTTTTATTTCAAGACAGTGATAAGTAAGCGTGTGTATGTTTGAAAATTTTACTCTTCAAGCCCAAAATGAAATTTTGTGACTGCGTCTGAGTCAGTTGCATACTTCTGATTGATCTGACACTAAGATGTCTTTTGCTACTTAATCTATAGGCTGCAGAAATATTTTCTGGGTTGTTCCACAGATGAGTGGAGAAGGCTATTCACATGTTTTCAACACATGGTGGCTGAAACTTAATGGTATAATAACAATAGCTTGGAAATTGATATAATGTCTAAAGAAATCCTTGGTGTATTCATAAATGCTTTTGAATAAACATAATGTTTAGCTGAACAAATATCTTTGTGCACTTCACCTTTTTAGTGCAGGTGGGCAGTTGCCGTTGTTCCTGGTTCAATAGCAGGGGCTATCCGTGCTACTTTGGACTCTGTGTTTGAAATCAATCAATTAATTTTTCATACCTGAGGGCAACCTAAGAGGTATTTAGTTTCCATATGTGCTTACTGGAAATAGTGTGCTCTCAAGAAGCACTTGCAGATTTTGCCTCTGTTTTTCTGTTTAATGTACCAGATTCTTGGCTAGTAGCCCGTGTCTTGGTATTATTAGAGATAAGGGAATGCTCACCTTCATTTAGCTGCTAATTGTTAGATTATTTAGCAACGTATGGATGTCAAGTTGTGCACAGCAGTGTGTTGGCACTTTTTAAAGTGAACCTTTCCAAGAGGGAGGCATGTTTATGAGCAGAACTAGTGTGGTGGGCTTGGTTCTGGTTTTATTTATGTTGATCAGTGAGTATCTGATTTCCATCTAATTGAGTCGCACTAATAAAGTCAGAGCTGTGAGCCACTAGAATTTCACTGTAATTTGAATGGTTGAATGGGCAGCTCTGATTGGGATTGATGTTCAGATGTATATATATAGATAGATATCTATATCTATCTATCACCTCTATATCTATCACTCTGTATCTCTATCTCACTCTCTATCTCTATAGATCTATATCTATAGAAAAAAATAAAAATAAAAATAAAAATAAAAATTAAAATTAAAAATAAAAATAAAAATAATAAAAAAAAATAAAAATGACTTGCTTATGTTTGCAGTCATAATAAAAAAGCATTTACCAGAACATTAAATCCCAGTGTTCTGTCATCCATCTGCTTTTCTGCCTGTCTTTCTCCTTGCTTCCTTTGAGAAACCAGTGGTAGGTTAATTTGATTAGTATCAATGTTGAAGGTGAGTTTTCTACTGCCTGAAGAGGAAGAAGCATTATCTTTTTAATCTGTGCAAGGTAAGTGTGTGCAGCAGTGCAGTTTTCACGTTGAGAAGATAGGTCAGAAAACAATATACCTTAGGTTAGGATTATTTTGGTTGGAAACAAAATCCCAGGCATAGGGTCTTATTAATATTAATAAGCTCTTATAAACTGACACACAAAGTACTGCAAAATGGAATTTTTTTTTCCCAGTTCATGGGCCTGTATGTGAGAAAGAGCACACCGAGTAATTATGGCAGTGAGGAAAAGGAGTGTGCCCTAGATGAACCAGGTTCTACAAGTGTGTACTACTATGCAGTAGCATGTACTAGGGTAGGTAGGGAGTGTGTAGTAGTGTATACACAGGCAGTGCCCTCTTCTCTGCAGGACATCTCTGCATGGGAGCTATTGAATCAGGGCTGTGGGTTAGAGTGGTTGTGGGGATTTCGCTGCTTGTCCTGGGTTTGAGTCAGCATCCTGCATCAAGCTGCCTTCAGCTGTTTTGGTGGTTAATCTGGTTTTGTTAAAACTGTTCACAAGTGATCCAACCAAGCCTGTTTCATCGGCTGCCTTATGGAGCTCTGCAGGGCAAGCAACAGGTAAGCAAGATGAAGAACTAAAAATGACATGTTGGAACTTCATGTACAGGTTGATAAATCCTAGAAAACAGTTTTTGTCTTTAAGTACTATGTGCACGCCAATGCTTAAACTCAGAGCTGGTCTAATTTGTCATAGAGAAATATCTCACAGGTATCAGTCAGATATGGTTGACACAACTAGTCACTTTTACAGAAACATTTTCTACTGAACAGACAGGCCAAGAAAAATAAACATGAATTTTAAAATCAACACTCAAGTTTATATTTCAGGACTAGAGTATGTTTTTGAGACTACTGTCTGCAACATCCTCTGCTATGAGGACAAGCTGAGACAGTTGGGGTTGTTCAGGCTGGAGATGGGAAGGCTACAGGGAGACCTTAGGGCACCCTTTCTGTACCTGAAGTGGCCTATGAGAAAGCAGGAGAGGGGCTTTTTACAAGGACATGTAGGGATAGGACTAGGGGAAATGGCTTTAAACGAAAAGGCTGGATTTAGATTAGATATTAGGAATGAATTCTTTGCTGTGAGGGAGGTGAGGCACTGGAACAGGCTGCCTAGAGAATCTGTAGATGCCTCAGCCCTCAGTTAGTAGAAGGTGTCCTTGCACACGGCAGAGGATTTGGAACTAGATCATCTTTAAGGTGTCTTCCAACTCAAACCATTCTGTGATAATAAAAACATTTCCATTTTCTACTGTAAGATAACTAGGCACTTAATAAAGAGTACAGTTCATAAGAGCTTTTAGGTTTAAGACCTAAACCATGCAATATGAAACAAAGCCTATGGACTAATTAGTGTTAATTAAAGACATATGGACAGTCAGGATGCAAACCCTCGCTCTTGCTGACTTCAGCTAGGGTATTAGTCTTGTCTCCTATAAAACATATTCAGCACACTATTATCTTGTTTTGGTTGGGTCAGGCTCAGCCTCTGCTGATAGAGCTGTCTACTCTGTGCTGTACAAAGTACTAGCTGGCAAGAGAATGTCTCTGGTCTGAGCCCTCACTGAGGTGTTGTAAGCTCATGTTCAAGTCAAAAATCAGCAGGGGAGAGTTGAAACATGCTCTTTTACAGAAAAAGTGACCCTCTTTAAGCAAAGGGCAGCTGAATTTTCGCCTGTTTGACTGTGAAAGCTTATATAAAAATGCCATAAATACCAGTCTTTTGGAGGACTGTAACAGGTTTTTACCATGTAGTTCTAGTATAAAGAATATGCCTTTGTTTGAATTCACAATTAAATATGTACTCCTTATGCTGTTTTGCAGTATTTTATTTGTAGGAGTTACTGGGAAGATGTTCAAGTCCCCAGCTGCCAATTAAATGCCTGGCATGAATCACAGAGCTGATCCCATTACTTTACATTAAAGACAAAAAACATAGTGTGAAAATTTAAAATTTACATTACAATGTCTGTATTTTTTTCCTTATTGGAGAACTATTCCCATCTATGGTGTTAGATACTTCTGCCCCAAGGGTGCAGGTATGACAGCTAACCTGAACCAGCAGCTCCATGGGGTGGGCTGGCTTCATCTCCCCACTTGTTTTGTGTTTCTTCTGGCTGGACTCCTTTCCTCACAGCTCAGTGAACTGAATCACCTCACACAAGGCTCAGCTGAGAGCCAGACCAGCTGCAAGGGAAGAGGAGCTGGCAGTGGCTGTCCTACTTGACAGCAAACTGCTTCATTTGGCTTAGCTGTATCACCTAAATACACTTTCATTTCAAGATTGTAAAGTTTTTAATGTTATTCATCTAAGCATGCTTTTTATCTAAACCCACATTTGTAAGATGATTCATCTAATGACTAGAACATGGAAACATCACATTATGAAATTTAAAAAATAATTGTGCTTTAAACCCAATTTTGAAGTCTTCCAATAAAATGCATTTATTTTAAAAGATACTAAGTTAATTACTTCAGTCACTAAATATGCCCAAAGACCACCACTGTGTATCTTGCAAGGGAGTTCCAGTGTGGGAAATCAGAACTGAGTTAACTCAGACTGTGACCTTTAATGACTGTCTGCATCTCTTATATCCATTATTTTGTGTAAATTAAGACGGACTCAAATCTTAAGCTTGCTTCTNTTTTTTTTTTTTTGTCTTTTAAAGTAGTTTCCTGTTAAAGCAAGCAATAACCCTTATGGTTTATCATGCAATCCTTTTGTTTACATCTGAGTGAAGACCGTTGTGTAAAACTCAGGTGTGAATAAACTGGTATGGTGAGTAAAGGGATGCCTCTGACCATTTGACATTTTGGTGTCTTGGCCAGGAGCCAGACAGTTCAAAGGACATTGTGATCCTGGTGTTGCAATAGAGTTGCAGAAGGCTCACCAGATTCTCACTTTATGTTGCCTTTTGATTTGAATAATTAAAATAGTGAGTAGGTTGTTATTATAAAACTGTTGTGCTGAACCGGAGAAGTATGAACTGGGTTCATACTTTCAAGTTTCTTAGTGTTTGCTTAATGCTGGTTGGAGGGAGTTTGGGGGGATTTCCATGAGTTTTAATCAAGGGGCCTCTATTTTAATTACTTATACATATTTATGATCTCTTCAAAGGAGTTGTGGAGTTTTTCTTTGGGTTTTTTGTTTAATATAAGAGTTTATAGTTTGCTTCTAAAGATAAAGGGTATTTTAGCTTGACAGTTTCATCTGTATTCTTGATTCCCACTACAAAACAGATCGTTCAGACTACAGGCTGCACTCCTTGATAGAATTAGTTCAGTAAAGCAGCAATCAAAGCGCATTGCACATAAAAAATTGCTACACCAGTGCTGGTTTAAGAAGTCCTTTTTATCATAAACAGGAACTTAGCACTTTTTCTGAAATGTCTTATCCTGTGGAAAGCTGCTCAGCATAATTTATGATTTCTCACTTAGTGTATTTATGAAACAGCTGTAAATCTGCACTTCAGTTTGTCCAGGGGTTTTGTATTTATATCTACTGTGTCAGCCATTTGGCTGCAGGAAAGCCTTACCACTTGCTCAAGGGAGGGGAAGTTAGCACTGTTAGCCAAAAATGAGACAGTTTGTCAGGACAGCAAGGTAAGTGTGCTATTGTTGTCTAAAGCTGTGTTTTATGAGGTGAGCCCAGCAATCATATTGTCTTTTCATGCAGTAACTCATTGGACACTTCCTGCCTACTGAAACTCCCTGAGAAGTCTTTTCTACCATGTCCTGAGGCAATGCAGTAAAAAGAAAGGCCTATTGATGGGATTTTTGAGAAACCAACTGCAAGAAAATGCATTTTCTGATTTTATCTGGAGGTGGAGAGTAGTCGGACCAGCCTCATCCATCTGATCTACAGCTTTCTGCTTGTTTATACTGCAGCCATAAAAGTGGGAGTCTGTCCATCATGCATTTGGTAGCTTTAGAAGAGCAGGAGTTGGCTCTGTTCACAGCAGCACCATAGCCACATTCATGAGGAAGCTCTGTGGGAGCTAATTTTATCTTTCTGAGAATTTTAACCACCTCCTGAAGAATTTCACATGCATTTTGTCCTACTGCTTTCCCACCAGCATGGACACCCGTACTTCTCTGCTCCCTGTAGTTCTGCCTTCTAACTGCATGTTTCAGTACCAGTTTCATATTGCTTTGCCTGGAGTAAGTGTCCTTGTTCCATTCTTTTCAATTGAATTAAACTGAACAAAAGTAACCTATAAAAAATCAGTGGTAATCATACCAGTTTTATCTTTCATTATAAAACGTCTTTTTGCACATGTAGCTTTTCAGAAATTCTTGTAAAATCTAACAGACCCTCTTCAGTCTTAAAAAGCTGAGTAATTACCAAATGGCAACATTAGAGATGACAGTAATGATGGGGATCGTACTGCCTTACATTTGCACACTTCTACATATGAAGGGCACTACAGAGACTGAATCCGTCCAACAAGTGTTAATGGGTCCAGTATCATTCCTTCAGCAAAGACAGTCAGCATAAATGCAGGTTAAAACATACCGGTGTTCCCTCTGATAAAGGGAGCAGGACACTGACCCCTGTTTTCTAGTGGTTTTGCTTCTGTAAAGCAAACTCACGGTGAGTGAAAGAATGAAGCTTCTATAAACTGTGGTGTAACTTAGATAACAAGTGTATGGCTAGCATATCATCCCTGATATAAATACTAAAAGCAGTCAAGGAGAACAGACTGAAAAAAGCCCAGTTTTTGACTTGGAGTGAAGCTGTGTTCTCTACAAAGCTTTCTGACCTGACCGCCCCTGGGCAATGACATGTGGCTTCTTGGTGGGGAAACTTCCCAGCACCGGGGGTGTGAGGAGCGGTGCCTGAGAGCTTACCCAATGGTCCTGCAGGGCAAGCTGCACAACTGTGCTGCTGCATCAAAACCTGCTTCCTTCTCCTTCTGCCTATGAGGCTTTTTGCACATCTACACTGCTGGTGCTGCTGGGCTCTGTGATGCACCAGTGGTTTTGAGTTAGCGCAAGGTACATGCTAGGGCTGCATGGCAGCACAGGGCTCAGCAGGCTGCAGAAACCATGCCAGCAGCACTGCAGATGCACAAAACGTTAGCCCACGCTGTGCTTTGGGTAGCCACATGCCCACCACCACCTGGTGTAACTAGTGTTAAAGGCAGGCAGCGTGCCCTGGCGCTGCAGGCGGTCTTGTGCGAGCCTGTGCGTGATGAGGCCTTGGAGCACTCCAGCTCCTCACCTGCATTAGCATGTCTGATTGAAAAGATGTTTGTCAAGAAGACTCAAGTCGGTGTAAAAGCTGCTGCTTCTGAGGGGAAGAAAGGTGACTTTTTGAGAAGAACTTCTTGAGATGAGGAAGAAGCTATATGAATTTTGATCTGAAACTCAAGTGCTAATAATCACTGCAAAAATCTAATCTGAATATTAACAGCTCCCTCTGCTCTTTTGGGAGGACAAACATTTCTTTCTAAATCTCAACAAAGCAAGCTTTTAATGTGGGTCAAATGGAAATCCTGTTTATTAAAAAGCTGCTAAAGACAACTAGATTTTTAATTTCAATGGAAGAGGCTTCTCTGTGACCCTTAAAGGCATGCCAGTGGACTCTTCCAGCACATGCCTCAGTAAACAACAAATGAATCACTGAGGTGCTCTAACAAGGATTGATGTGTCCACCCAATTAGAGGGATATAAAGAGCTCTCCCTTGAAGTTCTGGGTTCATTTGGGTTGCTCTGCTATTTCCACAGTCTAGCGCTGAAGCATTGCTTCAGGGGTATTGTTGGCCTCAACAACTGGCTTGTGTGTGTTGCCCTAGCTAACAAGTACAATTTTTGTACAGATACTTCTCCTATGAGGTACTCCAGCAGAGAGATAAAAAAATAACTCTGAATGTCAAAGACAAATCCCTCAGTAATATCTGTTTAAGCTAAAAGCAAGATCTCCAAATTTAGCACTGCTACGAGTGTGATTGATAAGACTCATTAATCACCTGCTTTCAGGGGCTTGCAATTTCTTAACTTTACATAGGTTTAATTTTCTTTTTGTGTAATATATGTGCAGTTTTGGGAGGTGAGAAAGTGCAATGCATGTTGTATGATGTGAGTAATGCAACTGGTCAGATGAAGCAATGCATGGAAAATTCATTAAGTATTCTGAGGCCGTTTCCTCTTTCTTTTGGAACAATGTTTCTATTTTCCATTTCAACTGTACATGTAACTTGTACTGCTTCAGAAATAATTTCCTCACATCATCTTAAATGAAAATTTAAAAAGGAAAACATTTTTTCACTCTACAGAGGATTTCTATTTCAGATAAATAGCCCAATTTTTTGCACAGAACAACAATAAAGCAGCCTATCAAGAATAAAGCAAAGATAAGAGCATGTTTTGTTTTTCAACTGGCTGCTACCTCAAGAATTGTGGAGCACTTCAAAACTACAAAGGGTATCTTGCAAGTGGTATTTAAGGACTCCCTCTTACAATTCCCTTACCATGCTTCTAAGAAAAGTGTATCAGGTTATTACATCTGAAGATAGCTGCATATTGACGCCTGAAATTTCATTTCCTAGACTGCAAATGAACCCCTGACTTTTTTGTTGAATTGCCTAGGCTAAGCAATAAATCATTACAAACCATCTGGTTAAGATATTCAACTCACTGTTATAGAAGACGCTTTAACTCCTACCTTTTTGTTGCTTCATTTTATCCCTTCAGTATGACCTGGGTCTCAGAAGGGGATTGTAACTTAGCTATGGTTGGCAGGTATTTGAATTCAGTTACAGTGACATGCCTGGGTTAGATGGTATTTTGAAGCCTTGATTCATCATCTGTGAAGGTCCTTGCACCAAAGGCCTAGTGCTCTGAAGCACATCATTCTTACATAAAAGATTTTGCTCTGTTCTGTAGGTTTTACAAAAATTGAAAATACAGTGTTGCAATTCTTGCTAAGTATCTTAAGAAGCAAACTTAAATGCCTAAATGAGAAGCCTTGCCATCTACCATTGGTCACGTTCATCAGTACTCCTAATTACCCACTGAAGATAACTAGCTGACCATTTTTGGACATGTTTATCATAACTCAGATATGACAGCAATGAAAATGATCTGAGGATTTCTTTGAAGCAAAATAAGGATGAGAAGTGTGAGTCAGCAACAAGTTCTCTGAGTTCCTGCCTTTCCTCTTTGTCATAGCCAGAATCCTAAATACCAGGTTTTCAGTGAAGCTGAGCATATTTCAGAAAGTTTTAGATAATGAAACTTGATTTAAGCCAACTTTACTGGAGTCAGTAACTTTAAATTTGCATTTGTGCTGTCTTTTGAGCCCAGAACCTTCCTAGATTATCTTTTGCCAATTCCTGGTTTTTCATACACAACAAGACTTTATTTTATTAATAGATTGGCTGCGTTGGGAATTGTTTGATCTCTTATTTCCACTATTTATGTAATCAAGTCACTGACCCACTGTGAAAATTCAGTAGCAGGCAGTTGTGATACAGAGTGTATGTGCCTTATGTCACTGGCCTTTGTGTCCATAAACCTAAGAGCTTCTGCCTGGCCATTCCTCTGCTTGAGAAATCTTCCTGTTTGCCAAGTCCTTGAGGACATAAAAGAATTGACGTGTTTTCTTAAAAATTGAGGCGTGTGTGAGGATTTCCCATTAGAGTGAAAAAAAGAAAAAAGCAGCACAGTGAAAATATCTTGGAATTACTTCAAAAAATATCCCTTTACAGTAGTGAGTGAGAGCTCTTTATTTAAAATAACCTTAATAGAATTAAATAGTGGAGTGAATGGAAAAACAGATGAACCCTTTGCTTGTATTAATCCATTGCTCTCTGCCAATATGTGTGTTTTTTTGCTATACTGGAGATTGTTTCACCTCTGTTCCTCTTGAGCAACTGCTTTGGGACTGGACCAGCATAATGGACAATTCTTCAATAGCTCAGGTAATGGGAAAGAAAAGCACACAGATGAGAAAGGCTTGGTAGAGAGCTGTTTGACTGTACGAAACTCCCTGGTTTTAACTCCTGTTCAGTACCAGACCCAATCTAGCTCTTTCCAGGACCTTGTGAATCTTTGCAAGGTAGCAAGCAGGCACAAATGCTTCTTCTCTATGGAGGTTGGAACACGGACCAAAATTTGTTTGTATGAATCAAGGATTGCTTTGCTACCTTGAACAGTTTGCTTCCCCTTTTATCTTCTTTCCCCTTGAGCCCCTTCACCTCCCAATTTCCAAACCAAAAGAAGGTAGGTAAGATTGTACTCCCCCAGGGGTTCTCAGGCTAGAACTTCATCTCTTCTTATCTCTGAACAGAGTGATTTTCCCCTGTCTGGGGCTCCCGTGTTTATGCTCTGTGGACATTGCCCTTACAGTTTGTCACAACTGTCCTATTCCTTATCACAGCAACAGCTTCTTTCAAATACATTGCTTTATTGTGCTGAACACTTTCTAGTGAACCGCTGGCACAAGCATCTCTGCCATTAAGAATCCCTCTTGTGCCATTTCCTCAAACTTTCTCCCAAATCCTGCATGTCTTTGGATCTTAGGACTTTGCTTGGAGTCAGTTCCCATCTAAGCTCTGCTTCTTTTCCTCCCACATGCTTCAAGGGAGTCCCAGACCCCTGACTGACCATGAGCTTCCTTTTGTGCTCATCTGTTCTCCTTCATCCCCTCTCCCTGTGTTCACTCCTGTCTGGATGCAGATTAGGTGAGAGACTGCCTGGTGCTGCCAAGGCTCACGGGAAATATACTTCCAATAGAAATTGCAAAGCTTGCCAGAACTTTGCGCCAGGGCACAGGATAGTTTATTCTGGCAGGCTGTATGGTCACCAGCTTGCCAGCTGGCAGTGATTCTTTTGTGTATTTGCAGCATCTCAAAAAATGCTGGTCCTTCCTTACATTTGGTTTATTTTAAATCCTCTCTTACATGTCTTAAATTTTGGGGGATCAACTTTTCCACTGTGGGCTGTAGGAATGGGTGGAGCCCAGGAGTCACACACTTAATGCACAAGTACAGCATATCTGTGAGCAAGGAACTCCTTTTGTTCCTTGACCATCAGCCACATCTTCAGCTGCACTGAATTGAAATCCTCTCATGGGTTAAGAAATCTTCTGTGATAGTTTATACCCACAACCTCCCCCAACAAGTGGGAGGTGCAAATGAGTATCTCAAAGCAAAAGTCTCTATCTCTGGATTACTTCCTTTGCTGGAGAAAATACTTTTTGCTGGCAATTACATTCATCTGGATACAGAGAAAATTTCCTGTGGGCTTGGTATGTTGGAAGTAGTGAATAATTGGGGTATGTAGAATGGAAAGAACTTACATAACACAGTTTCACAGACCTGTGGGGAGACCTGAATTTGCTCAGCCCTGTTCTGCTGCATGAAGCTTTCTAGTTTTTACCTTGCAAATACTGATTAAGCATAAAAAGTGTATCAGACCAGCCATCTCTTGACAGCTTCTAGATCTGTTATCATCTTTTTCCACTGTCATTAGGATGTTTTTCACTCTAATGAACAATTACACTTTTTCATCTTGCCTTTGGAATACATTCATTATACATGAATGACTTTACCCATATCAGCAACTCCTAATTCTTTTCCTTTCCATTCCTGGAACTCCTCATGGCTACCACTGTCAACACTGAGTAATAATGAGTTTTCATGCAGTCACTTCAGACCACTCACTGTAAACAGCTTCTATTTGCATTCATTTGACTCTTTAAAGGCTTTCTATTCTAATCTGTTGGTGCACACAAAAAGAAGAATATATAAAATGGAGATGTCTGAATAAAGTCTTTTTTTTTGTCATGACAACATGGTTGATTCTTTTAAAATAATACTGATTAAATATTGTCCACATCACTGTTGTACTTTTAAAATTTCACTTTTCTTTATTGAAGATACAAGAAGGTTGAATCACTTAAAATGGCAACCTTTTTTTAGAGCTAGTGTCACAACTACTGGGATGGCCTCTGGGATGATCCTCCATACTGCCTCTCACTTGCAGATTCCTTAGTGCAGTACTGATTAATTCTCTTGCTACTTTTACTGGATGGGTGCACATGACCTGCTGTTTATACTTGAATTTTCATTTCCACTTATGTAAGCTTCATCTTTGACACACTGATCAGAGGATGAGAGCTGCTCGTTTGAGAAGCTGTGAAAATATTTATCAAATAATGCTGTGGCTCTGATGCTCTTGTCTGCAAAACACCTTTCTCCTACCACAGGTGGACTAGAGTAAGTTACTGCATTTCTTAAAATAAATGCAGGATAGAAGTCATAGAGTTGACTGTGTCTGTGAGGTGTTACTTTCTTTTTCATTCAGATCATTGTGCTGAGTCTCTGTTGCTGCAGTGAAAGTCCACTGCGCTTCTGTGAGAAAGCCCTGCTTAGTGCTGAACACACCAGAATGTGTAATTCAGACAGTCAGGACACCTTCAAACCATGCCAGGAATGAGTATGTAAAATTTAAGGAATAAATTTAATGAAGAACAGAAGAAATGTTATCCTTTTCAATATCCTCCCATTTTCATTGTGTACAGTGGAACAAATACCACAACTACTTTTAATAGTAAGGCTGATGCCTCTTTGAGAGAGTGGCACTTCAAGTTGTCTTGAATTTGGAGGATTTCTTTTTCTAAATTTGCTTTATATTACACAAAACTAACATCTTGGTATTGTTGAGCTTTGAGGATACTGACAGTTTGCAATTTATTCCCTATTGTTAGTCTTCATACTGATATTCTGGCATTGAAATCGAATGTATTGCAGTTATTTCCATCTCTCCTTCAGAAAAAAGTGATACTCCTTTCTTTTAGCATGTCCAGGGCAATTCCACAGCAAATTATTCTGCAGTTTTGCGCTTCAGTTTTACAGGGTTTGTCACTGTATTGAAAAGGTTATATTTGTTCAGAGTTCCTGTCTATCCCCTTGCAGTGGCTGGTGTGCAGGAAGGAACCTTAGCTCTCTCTGGAACTGTGGCTTGCCTTCTATCCTGTGGGGATTCTTTGTGTCAAATTATATTTAAAGCAATAAAGCCAGCCAAATCCAAATGAGGTAGACCCAGTTCCTTATAATGTGTAGTTGTTGGTTTCATAGAATAGACACAGCCTGGTCATCCAGATCATTGATTCTTAGAGAATCTGATGTTAAAATTGAGGTGAAAGCCTGTTTGTGTTTAGGTCTGGAAGCAGCAGAATACCCTCTGAATCCTCTTTTCTCCTTGCTTAGGCTTGTACCAGACATGTTTCACACTACTGTGGTATGCAGATAAAATCTCAGATGTTGAAAGAAAATGTTGATGATCTCCTACTCTTTCCTTTTGGCCTCAGAACTGTTACTTTCAGGGTGGTGGTAAATACCTCTGTGCTATGGGAAGCCTTTCCTGGTTCTGACTGAAATTCCAATCATGCCAAATGCCTGCTTGTATGCAGATCTTGTATGGAGCAGCCTATCTCCAGTTCTGCTGTTAATTAGTTCAGAGCCTACAATCATCCTAAATTTGTAGATATTGAGAACTCTGCCAGTGCAACCTGATAGCTGAATTTAGATGTTTAAATGAGTTTTGCTGCAGAACTTCAAAGGTATTACAACACCAGGGTTAGAGATGACCTGGTGACCTTCTCATTTTGTTAGATTGCCCAAAGCTCATACAGTTTGTCAAGAAAACAGGAAAAAAAGAGAGATATTATTTGTAAATTCTCTTTACAAAACATAATACATGCAGAATATCAACCAGTTTGGCTACCTGTGAAGGGATTTAAAACCCCGTAAATTCTTTGCTCTAAGTTTTTATGTGTCTCATTGCATTGCATGAACCCAATCAGCTCTACGTTTTTTCTCTCCTTCCAGCTAGATGTTATCTACATTCAGCTGTATATTAGAAAACTTGTGAACTTACGGTAGTTTCACTTCCTGCACCGTTTCTGCCGTCCCAGGCTGGTGTGTGGTACGCCGGCGCCTGTTGTGAAATTTTCCTCTTTCAGAAGCTGTGCCCCGGGGTGTGGGAAAGAGATGTTGTAATGCTGGGGAGGAGGGAAAAAGCACACCAGCCTCATCTACAAAATGGTCATTTCTCAGAACCTGCATGGTCACCTTCTCCCCTGAAAATGCTGAAGCTTGGGCTGTGTTTGTATTATTTTTTCCACTTATTTTTTAATGGAAAACTGTTGACTGATAACACTTGCTGAAGAAATAACTTTGCATATGAGCTACCTGTGCTGTACCTTTTCAGAAAGAAAAAAACTTATTTTGACATTAACTGAACGTCTCTGAAAAGCTTAGCAATTCTGACCTGACCGAAAGACAGGGTATGGAAAAAAATGATCTGCAGTATTTACTTGAGCCTTCATTCTGTCCACACAAACCAAAATTAGCAACGTCAGTGTAGATATTGTATAGTTATGCCACACATGGATTTATGAGCTTGCCTAAACATCTTGTTATTAAAAGTTTAAATATTTACACTGAGAATCTGCTGCCTTATGGACTCTTGTGAGATTATTTCTAAACAGTGAGGATTTTTTTTTCTAACTGAGAATATTCTGAGGTTGACATTAACATAAAACTGCTTTAGTGCTCTTCTAATCTACAGTTGCAGATTAATTTATGCTAAATCAGGGCTTAAGTAGTGCTTAATCCTTTTAGAGTTCTAGCAAAGACTGACCACTTGACTAAGATTATGTATTTTAGAAAAACCCCAGTTTTAAATAGGACATTGAAGCAAAATTAGGATTAGGTAGAGCTCAGGGTGCTGGCTTTTGCTGGTATTTTTACATTGGCATTTTACAATGATAAGGCATATTTTTGAATGGGATCCTTAGGAAATCAAGGCTTCTGCTGTCTATTCCTCTTAAGGACCCACTATAAATCCCCCTAGATGAGACTCCTTGGTTTTGGTGAGGCTTGAATTGGAGTATAGTGGGTTAAACTTGACACTATTTTCTGTTTAGTTGTACATACATATAACAAAATATGCCCTTGGCTTGCCAAACATTATCCAGTTGGCAATCACATGGCAAACAACATGCTGAAGATTAAAAGACTGTGCTTTAAACAACACTTTCTGTGCTTGATGTAATATTTCCCTTTTTATGTCGGGAACTAGCACTGTTAAGTAGAAGCAAATAAGTGCTATGAAAAAGTGTGTAATTTCTGAGTAGAAGTTTATCTTCAAAATCACAGTGGGTGGTGGGAGATAAGAAACAACCAAATATACCCAATGGAAGGATTGGGTTATAAGTAAGCGACTGTGTGCTGCAGTTGAATACAGTAGGACAAACATCACCCATTGAGGAAGGCAGAGACAGCTCTCTTCCAGCAAAAAAGCAATGGTCTTCAGTCAGTGTGGAGAGGGGAATCATAGGATGAGGCAATTTGTGTCAGGGAGGCATGTTCTAGCACCAGTTGTCTGCAGTGGATCTCAATTCTAATATTTTTAGCAAAGTTCTAATTCATTCAGAGAACAAGATAATCCTATTTTTTCCCCCTCTTTTAGAAGTTTGCAGGGAGGTAAAAGAAGGATTAAATAATGACTTAGGAATTTTACACTGAATATGGATGTTGGCTCTGTTGCTGTAGCTACATCATCCATCTCAACATACAGTAGCTATGGGAACAGAGCTGTTGGACCTTGCAAAAGGAATGCAAACATTTCATTGCTGGTTTGCCATTTGTCAGAGTCCTTTTCTCAGATGCCTTAACATAATTTCTATTCCAGTCTTAGCTCATTCAAGCCTAAAATTCTAACCATGGCATCTTCCTCCTACAGAGTCAGTCTCAATGCAAAGAGTTCTCTTTTCTCTGTATTCTTACAAGTCTTTGTATCAAATTCTACTTTTTGGCTGAGCAAGAGGACACTGAGTAAAATATAGCTGTAGACAACAGGGAAAACCAAATGGACATAGCATAACATCACAAATAGCTTCACTGCTTGGGACACGCCTGCAGCTGGACGGTTCGGTCACAGAATCTCATGGGTATTGCAAGTCCAAATATTCTGGTACTGCTGGATCTTGGAGAATATGGTGGTAGTGAGCATTTTAAAAATGCTTGATAGACAAGCTTGTCAAAATAAACAGTAACAATGAAATTGTTTCAGAAAATGTTGCAATCAGCTGCAAGGATTTATAATACTGTAATTTAAATATAAATAAAAATGAAAGTTGTAACTGTTAAGTATTTTTTTTCCCTGCACAGCATCCTGACATATCCAGCAAAACTCCTGCTCTTTCCTGGCTGAAGAATTAACAAAATTAGGTATATCTATATTAGGCTATTTTACCTGAGTGCTCTTAAACATTGGTGGCCTTGGGAAGGAACAGAAGTATCACAAATATTACTCTGTCAGAAAGCCACAGGAAGAGAAACAGGTCAGTTAAAGTAAGATACTTATGTTGATGAAATTAATGTTCACAGCATGACTCTGTCAAAATTTGGCTTAGTACATTATAAGCAATTCACCGAAGAGAACTGGTGTATTCAAGATAAAGACAGCCACAGTGTCCTGGTTTTTGAAAGCGGAATATAGTTGAGTTTGAACCTCAGGAACTTGATCCAGTCTTACAATTTTTGGCTTCAAATCAGACCACTAACATTCTACTTCCTAGGAGAGGAACTAAAATAAATCATCCGTGAAGCCTGATTCTGTTTCTTGCTTCTATCTATTCTACTGCAAGTAAGATTTCTTATTAAAATCACCATGGATACATGATCCTTATAATCCTGTGAGTCTTTTTCTGATAGTCTGCTTAGCTGCAGAAAGTTAACTAATGCTGTGCCTAAAAGAAATGAGCTCCTGCCTCTCTCTCAAAGTCCCAAATCCCAGCAACTCACTTTTAAATTAGCCACAAACATATTGACCTGGTTTCACCATGGCAGATGCGTCTGACAATGCTTCACATCCATCCAAGTGGGATCTGGGCTATGTGCCCTGCGCTGCATGGCCCTTTTGCAGTAACAGAGAAATAAAACATGTGTGGGAAGTTGCTTAGGCAATTTTGGGAAGAGTGGAGTCGTAGTTCAGAAGCAATTGCCCTGACACAGGGCTCTTTCACAGAGGTATGTGCACACTGCAGACAACAAATTGCCTTTATTCAACAACCAGTACAAATGCTATGGACCAGCTGGTTATTGCTGGTAAATGAGTATTCTGATTTGTATGTCCCTACTGTGGAAATATGAATGTGCAATCTCTGATCTCTTGTCCTACTGCTTAGGTGCATGAATTTGAGCCCCTTAAACTTAGTGACATACATTGAGCAACTTGGTGGTCATTGAGAGCATGTCCTGGCTGGTGGACAGGCAGTGGTCGGAAAGAGAGGGCAAATATTGAAGGTCCTGATTTTAGTAACTGCAGCAATATTTTGTACATAACCATTCTGCTTTCATCACCTTCTACTGGTATGGGCTTTAAGTAAAAGGTAGCACAGATGACTTACACTGTACACGTCGTTTCTGGGCTCTTCCTAAGCAGCAGTGATGTGGTGTCATTATGTGCTTCTCAGAGAAAGAGGCTGAATTAAAAACAACTTCTGTTGCTGTTTAATGTACTGCAGCAAATGCTCTGTAGATCTGTAAATCAAGACATTTGTTCTTCATTTTTAGCAATGCCCTTTCCCTGAACTCATTTAATGAGATAGTTGTAAGATGTTTGTATGTTCTCCAGCTGGACTGGGTGCACAATTCTTGAACTCTGTCTCTTACTACATTCTCATTTTAAAGTGTCCTGTGCCAATAGATAGTGGCAGCTATACTCTTAAGGCAGCCTTGTTCCACACAACACCACTCTGATGTTGTAAGCAATGTGATAGACAGGAAGATGCTTGAGAGTGAGAGAATTTGGGCATTTCTTTGTTACTGAAGATCTTGACAGCTGTGTTTTATAAAAGTAAAGGGGCACTGCAGGCAAAAGGGGAGGGTAAATTATGAAAGGTACTGTACAGACCAAAATGTGACATACAGGATAAGGTGACAGTGAAGAACAGAAGGCTGTTGTTTATTATCCCTGCTTGTCACAGAAAACATGCACAGAAATCACTTCCAGCATATAAATGAAGTTTATGCAACTGTGGCAATATGAACGATTATAAAAGTAGTTTTAGAGATGTAGATTATTGCCTCTAATTTAATCTATCTCTTAAAATAAAAAAATAAAAGATTATTACGTTGCTAAGTAACTCTACTATTTTCTATCTGCTCTAGATTAAAGTGAAAGTGAGGATTTTGTCAAACCATTTAACAATTTCATGCCCTTTTTCTGCTGAATGTTATGGAAAATGTAGATTGCTCAGTTTCCTGGGTCAGCCCTACGTCTTAACCCAAGTGAACTGAACAGCATTTACCAAGAATGGGTTATGTAGAGCACTTTTCTCTGGACACTTTGCTCAGATTTCACTTGATGCCTTGCTGGGCTTAGTCTTGTGCATTCAAACTGTGCCACTTCCCCAGTGACACCAGGCACTTGGGCAAGCCAGCCTTGTGTCCAAACAGATGCCGAGCTCCTTTGCCAGAGTTGCTGCTGCTGGTCTGAGAGATCTTTTGTTCTTTGCTGGTTTGCTGTTTTGTTTTGGTGTTTTGCTAATGCTCTACCTTTCTTATCTAGTTCAGGGCATCATCTTACACCTGTGTACAACAGCTAGTGTATCAAACTTCCACTTAGAAGGCTGGGGAAAAGTTTTTGTTTGCAAAGATCCCATGGAAAAACAGATGAAGGCTCATCTTGTATTGGCATATTCTTGCTCTTTTTGAACATGTGAAGGATACATTTCTTATGTATCATCTTTTCAGTCTCTCTTTTGTCCCTCTGCTCCCCTGCCTCCCAGAGTAGAAGTGTGCATTTACTTCTGGCAATTCCAATTTTTCATGGGATCTTTTGCTACATGCCAATGCGGAGGAAGCAGGAAGATGATGTTAAATGGTGTCAGGAAAAGGAAAATGGGGAACATCCTTAGCTGAACATGCACAAGACAGCTTGAAGCTGAGGTGCTCTGTCGTGGTAATAGAGAATGATATGAACCATACTGACTCTGTATACAAGGTGATTTTGGTATTTTTGGTTAGAAAAGAAGGCATGTTGCCTTCTCTGTGTGACAGTCCCCACTACTTTACATGCTAGAATAATTTGCTGGATATTTCTGCAGTGAGGAACGTGGCAAAAAAACAGAGGAAAGACAGTGAGAAGGAGGTGACTTGCCATTTTCCAATATCCACTTAAAAGCAGATAAAAGACATCCTTTCTTCAGAAATGTTCTGAGGGGAAAGGGTCACCCTTTTGTCCTTTCTCCTTCTTTTGCAAACTCTGTTGGATGTAAAAGCAGTTTCTCTCTTTAACATTTATGCATATTGACCTCAAAAATAATCAGTGGCATCCTAAAATGGCTGTTAATCCTGGAGGCTGCAGAGATATCTTCCATTTGTCAAATACTTATACTACATTTGAATTATCAGAAAAGCATAAGGACCAGTTTAGTAACTTTTTCCTGGCATTGTTTGCTAAACATTTCCTATTAGACCATGTTCACTATGGACAGTATCATTGAGTAATTTAGTTTTCTGAATTGCAATCATAACTCATGCTTCAGTACCTTATATTCTGGTTAGTAGTCTTAGTTTAAATCTGTTGTTTAACTTTCTTCTGTACCTTTAACTTGTACATTCTACATAAGAGCTCTCCTTGGCAACTATGCTTGTACTGTCCAGATTAGTGCCCTAATGCCTTAATAATTTTGTGATCTAAAACACTGCTGTAGAAAAGAGTTAAAACATAGCCTGGAATGAAAAAACTATTTAACAAATGTTATATCCCATTTTCATGGAATGCATTAGCCAAGTTGTTCAGGCTTCTAGATCTCCTATGCAGTGTGACCTCATGATACCAAATCCAGAGGAGATGCAAAGTCCTGTGTCTTTTTAGGGGGGAAAAATGTGGTAGGATAGTGTGTATTTTATTTTCTTTTTGCATCTGAAGTACAGTTGAAAATTTAGGAGTATTTAGATGAACAGCAATATTAACCTCCATGAACGTATACTACCAAAATTATGCTAATATCTGAAAGAAATGTGTCTCCTTAGTGCTACAGAAACCTCCCAGCAATATCATGCTCCAAGAACAAAAGTAAGGTTTGGAGGGGTTCATACAATAATCCTATGGAAGTGTCTTCATGTAGACATCATTGTTTCAGGCTGTGATTGTTTATTCATCCCACAGTGCTTATAAATCTGCACAGAGCCCTGGAGTGCTGGTGGTCTCTCACACCTTAGCAGCATCAGCAGTGGAACATGGATCCTTTCAGAGCTGCAAGATTTCCATATGAGGTGTTAAAGGCAAACTAAGTGATGCATTCCTATTTTCTGTGGGTAACCATTGATTCAAAATAAGCGCAGACTGACAGGCTCAATGAAGACCCACATCTGAATGGGAATGGAGAGTGGTAACCTTTAACATTTACTCTTTTTTTTTTTTTTTTCCCTCTACCTTTCCAGTTCCAAGGGAAAGGGAAAAAACACTCTCTTCTCAGATCTTATTACCTCTTTACAAACTCCAGACCCTGTTTCCTGGCAAATTTAATTGCAATCAGGTTCTAATGTCTCTCTTTTTTAATACAAAAAATGGGTACGTGCACAAAGTTGTTCTCTTGTTGCTCTCTTTTCTGTCTACTTATTAACAGAGCTGTAAAGTGGTTGATCATATCACATGAGGGATGACAAGCCTTTATATTTTCTTAGACATAAGTCCATGGTAGAGTAACAGAGGGATAATGGTTAAACTCAGGCTTTTAATTTCATCCTTCTGTACTTAAATATTTAATTAATTGTTGAATGTTTTTGCAGCTGAGCATTGAGTCTTTTGTTCCACATTGCTTAATTCCATGTGCTGAGCTTTCATAGTCTCCCTGGTGCATTCTGCTACTCAGTATCATGCTGAGGTGCTAGTCAAGGGGAGGCTGAAAATCTCAGCAATTTACAGTGGAGAAATGGGGGTGTATCTTGCAAATGTAAAAAATTTGCTTCACTAACTTTCTAAACACTGTTTGAAAGTCATTACAGTGATCTGGGGAGAGTGATGCTCAGTTGAGAAGAGACTTAATTGCTTTCAATCTGTATAGGCAGGTGGTCATGGGTTGCTGCAATATTCCTTTTCTCTGGCTATTAGCTTGCAGATACTGATATTCACCCAGGTTTACCACTGAGACTAATGTTTTCCAGCTGCTGTTTGCTACTATGAGCATATTTCTGGCAACTGAGCACTGCATTTGAGTAACTGTAGATGTCATACAGTTGGACTGCATATGAAACATTTGATTTTTGAGAAAAAATGTTCAATTTTAGATTCAACAAAGCCAACTGGCTTCAGAGCCTCTGGTTAAGTATTCTTTGCTTCAGCTTCTAACTTCATTCATAGAACAAGCAAACAGTACAATCTCTTATTGCTTTTTTTACTGAAAGATAATTGTTCTAGTAAATGCTGGAGAGGTGATCAAAGATCCCGGTTAAATTCCACCTTCCTAAATATAGACTTTAGTTTTTTAATACTTATTTGAGTACTGGATTAAGACATTCATTGCAGATTACTTTTGTTTAATGTTTCTAAGCATTATTTTGTAACTGAATCAAACTATAAAATTATTCTTAATGATGATGGCATTTTTTAAAGACCGAGTTCTTATAGGCAGCCAGATAAAATTCCCATGTTTTAATTTGTGGATTAATTGAATTTTGTTAATAAAATAAATATAATCCAATGTTCCAGCTGGAAAACCAGTCAAGAGCACCAAAAATAAAAATATCAGTTATGTGCAAACAAGCAAAGGAATTTATGTCTGAAGGCTCAGTAGCTGGAGAGGTAATGGCAAAGTTTGGCTTACAGTGATTCACTATATCTAGCTTGTAGATGACAATTTTTTTCTTGACTTTATAATGTTAATTTAATATTTTTGGGGCAAATTTGGATTTTATGTTTAGACTTGAAGGGGAAGAATGCCAGAGATATCTTTCTGTACCTGTGCAGCCTTTGACAGACTCCTGTCTCCGTACTCCTGACATACTAGTCACCAGAGACTTAGTTCTCTAAGTTCCATCCACAATTCTTCAGTTTTCTCTATGGCCTTCTTATACAGTCCTTTATTAGGTTTATTTCAAATGGTGCTGCATATCTTGGCTTCTGAGTTTGTGTGGGTAACTTGCCAGAACAAAGCATTCTGAGAACACTCACAAATGTAAAAATAAATTTAAATGAGTCTTGTGTTTCTTGAACTTATCTCAATACCCACCTAACAGGTATGAATGATTGAAATAAATTGACATCCATTTTTAAAGTGAATGTTTCACATACCTTCCCTGCAAGCATGCAGGATTCCCAGGCATAAACATTTAAAATGAATGATGTTGTAAGAAAGCATGAGAGAAAAATTGCCTTATGGTTTAGGAATCTTTCAAGACTTTTTTGCTTAATCCAAGATTAGAAGTGAAATCTAGAGTATTTTTGTAATCAGTACTAGAGCTGATGCTTTAAAAAAAATCCAAATGCTTTGAGTTTATGATAAAATTATGAGCTGTCAACTTGCAAATACAAGAGTTCATAGAAACTGAGTAAATCTGAAGCTGAGTGTCATTTGGTTATGATCCCATATTATTTATTTACTTTAACCTCTCTTCTTTCTCAGGCTAGAATCTCTAATTTTTTTTGCACACATGAATATTTTCTTGACTGGTCTCTGACAAATATGACAATGAAAGTAGTTTTCTTTTAGTTTTAAAAGAAAAAAAGCGTCTTGATTTTTTCTTCTTTTGTAACTTTTTACATGGAAAGTATGTTTTCAAAAGACTTGTGTTTATGTAATGTAAGTGTTCTCACATAACCTGTAGAAACATAGACTCATAGAAACATGTAAGCTGGAAAAGACCTCTCAGATCATTGAGTCCAACCTTTAACTCAGCACTGCAAAGTTCAGCACTAAACCATGTCCCTTAGTGCCACATAATCTACTCATAATGAAAAAAACCCACCAAATCTAAATGTACAAAGTTAATGGTTCACAAATTCAGTCTGTGACTCTGAGCCTGGCCTGGAGTTCTTTGTCTGTCTGTCCCTCGATGCAGGTACTAAGAACAGAGAGCTGTGGGGCTGTTCTTCATTCCCTTGACACCAACCTGGTCAAATTTGTACTGCTGATCTCGACTGACTCACCAAGTCTTCTGAAATTCCAGAATAGAAACTAGTTTGAGTGCTGTGATAGAGGGGAATGTACCTAAATTTGTCACCCTTCAAATCCCTCATTTCTGCCATTTCTTTCAGATGATCCTTTCATATCCTGCTCTGTTGAATATCATCTCCAGCAGTGCCATGTTGCTGTGTCTACTTGATGCTTAACCACACTTTAAAGGAAGACACTTCCGATTTTCATTACTTTCTATGACTGTAATAATGTAATCGCTACAGCTCAGATCTGTGGGTAGGAAAGGAAGCTTCTGCAGAATGTGACAAATATAACTCAGAATTTTCAAACTTGTGTAATCTTTAAAAAGGTCTTGGAAAGTTAGTGAACCAATTTAGAACTTCCTCTTGTATCTGTTCAAATTTGCATAATCACTCCTAAGAGCGATGTCATTTTAACAGAGACATGCATCTAACTGATAAATATAAAATAGATATAGCAGTGACCAGAATGTGTAAAATGCCCAGAAACCTAATGAAAGCAGATTAAAAAAGGCTTATGGTTGTTTTTCAAACATTCAGAATTTTCTGTTTAAGACAAAATGACTTTATTTTCTTACATCTGTCTGTGTTCAATAAAACCCTAAGATGGCTGCCAAGCAGCAGCTTCATCTTCATCCAGCTGGATACACCTGAGCTTTCTTAGCTTCAGAAAAAATCCTTCTCAGCAAGTCAACCGAAACTGAGCGAAATGTGCATATTTGGAACTATAAATCAAAATGTCCATGTACAGATGTTCTCAGCCTAGGGGCATAAATGTGAAGGAGCTTGGTTCCAGAAGGATTTTTCAACAATACCTGAAATTGGTCAGAGACGCTTTACAACTGCCTATTGCAGTATTGACAGAGTACTGTAAAATCACCATGAGTGACTTGCTTATTATGCTGTTCTCATATGTGGTATATGGTGGGAAGCTTCAGAGAGAGCAATTCAGTACAGTGCCAATATGCAGAAAAACAGCCTTCTCTAACAGAGAATTGGGGTGAAGGAGTCATATGGGATGGGCTTGCTTTTTAAAATAGGGAGAAATATCTCCAAGCCCTTACAGCACCTGTTGGTATTAGGCAGAGCTTTTCTGAGGATGAAAAGGGATATTATCCCATTTTGCAAATGGGGGAGTTGGGCTGCAAATTAGATGGCCTTCCACACAAGAGCAACTGGGAAAGATTGAGTAGGTTTTGGGTTCTTGCCTCCTCTGACCCCAGGCTGCTGTGGATCCCTGAAAATAGAAAGAGAGAGGTAGTCTTATGACTTTGTGATGTGTTACAGTTTTAGTGCAGTCTGCTTTGAAAGGGAAATCTCATCTGTCATTTTTACCAACTGTACACTTTTGTACTATGACAGGTACCAGAGTCTTAAACCAAAGAATATTGTCCCACTGCTCTATGATGGCTATTTCACCTTGAGAATCAGCTGCCTCTGACTGTAAATCAGCATGTTGTGATTTTAGGGAAAATGTGATGAGGTGGATGTTTAGCATTATTTATCTAAGTTGTCCTGAGTAAGGACTGTGATTCCTTCTGTATCTGATTTCTGTTTTGGAATGAAGTGGCTCATGTCAGATTCTGTGAGGAGAAGTTTGTGACATGAGCAAAGTTTGCAGTCATTGGCAAACAACAGAAAAGAATCTAAACATTTTACAGTCATATATTCACACGGTACTAAAATTTGAAAACTTTTTTTTTTTTTAATCACCACATTGCAAAAGCTAATAAATACTTGAATGGAAGATTTTTCTACTTATTTTGAAGAATTGCTGAGCTGGAAGTGGACAGGGAAATTGGCCATTTCTGAGGAAAAAAGGATTCTATTTTGGTTTATGTGTAAATCAGAATAATCTGACTTGTGGTATTGCTTACCACTTACCTATGATTGAAAGAAATACAGAAAGTGAGAGTTTGTGGTAGTTAAGAGACTTGAATATATTTGGGGTTGCAAATATTCTTAAAATAGTTAGGTGTTTCTTGTGACGTATTTCTTGAAACTGGCTCACATAACATTTTTTGAGATAGCATGAGACCTTTGAAAGTAATATTTCCAAATATGGATAAGAGAGTTCTATGCACTTGAATCATATTTCAACCCAGCCTCCTTGTTTGGGATGTGTGAATTTAGTGCTCAGCTTGTGCATATTGGGGGGATTACCCAGAAAACTGCAGTTAGCAGAACTGTGAACATGATTTCTGCAGAGCTAAATGCCTCTTGGCTCCTGACAGCCAACATCTTAAGGTTTATGGCGTGCAGCTCCCTCTCCCCAACGCCCCAGTAAATGAATTGCCAAACTCTGGGAGCCAGGGCTGAGGGAGCAGGGCAAAGGCACTAACTCAGTTCACATTTCTTGATGAGATCTCCCAGAGGAATTCAGAGGCCCTGTCCCAACTGCTGACCTGCTAGAGCAGAAAGGGAAAAATCCCCAAACTGAAGTGTTGGCCAGTCTGACTACTGCTACCTCATCAGCCAGAACAGATTATAAAAGGCCTCTGGAAAAGCGAGTTACTGTTGGGAGTTGTAGCAGCTGTGTTCTGTTAATGGAATTAAAATGAATTTATCTTACTCCTAAAACATGGGCTTCCTGGGGCACAGAGGGGTTCCATGTATCTGCCAGCAAGGGGGGCAGAGAAATGGAGCTGCTGTGCTGGTTTGAAACATGGGCTACTACAGAAATATATTAGTGCTGAAACAGCTAGCAGAACCTTTGTAGTGGTATTTTTCTTTTTATTTATGGCTCTGTCTTGAAAAATGAAAACCAATTTTCCATATTTCTGAAGTCTCCATTGCTTTGATAGACTTCTCTCATTTAAATCCTGAAATAGCTCAGTTATACTTTATATTGCTGTCTGCTTACCGTCTTTGGTTAGAATAAATAATTTTTCACATAGCCATGGGCTGAAATCTTCTTAAACTGAAGGAATGACTGTAAGAATTCTCTATAAATAGCATGTGGGCTTTGGAAAGTAAGCTTTTTTCTGTTATATGGTATGAGGTGACCAAAACTGCAAGTTGACTTACATACGGCCTTGATGGAGAGCTGTAAAAGCTGTATCATCAAAGACAATTGGTATGGATTCTGAACTGCTAAAATTGAATTGTGGCCATATTAGGCATTAACTAAATTCATTGACATAAAATGCAAGTTAGTGCTCAGGTGAGGGGGTGGAAAACAGACAGCATCCAAGTCCACAGCCATCCCTGCAAAATGGGATTTTTTTTGCGTTCATTTACTGAGTTTAAATTTGATAGCTCTTATGGACAGATTTCCTACTGATACTTAAATGCAAATGTAAGCCAAGCTTTTTATTGGGAGGAGATATGCATCTGATCATCTTTCCTGATTTCTAGTTTTTATTGCTGCTGCAATGTTTGTTCTTCTTTTGGGGTAGTTGCTAGCTTGGAATGGTTCTAGCTGAGTAATTATTAAATTGGATTTCTGCCTCTCCTGGTTTGAACATAAATCTCTTAGTGCAATTCATGGATTGCACTAGCTGCTCACTTCATATCTTGCCAAATGGACTTGTTAGCCTCCGGTCTTACGTAACCTTCCCTCTAGCAGAGCTGATCAGACATCCCAATATAACCTGAACCAAAACAAGCAAAAAGAAAAGAGAAAGTACAGTCAGTGAAGATTTCAGAAAGAAATTTAGGCAATCAGTTGAGGCCTGGGAGTCTTGAATCCAAGATGACGTCTAATGGCTTAAAAATGTGACATGGTATATCTTACTGCCTGCCATGGCTTACTTTGGGATGACTAGAAACACTTTAAGTTTTTAAATTGAATTTTTAAAAGCTGACCATTATCCTGTTGGATCAGGAGATGAAACTATCAAACAGATGTTGGTTTTATTCTGCAGTTCCCACTGTCTTCTTGTACTACTGAAATCAAAATCAAACTTTGATTCTTTCCTCTCAACCCCCTGGCACACACAGAATATGCTTTATCTTATGACCATCATGAAGGAGTCTAAAAGGCTCCACTGACAGTGCTCATTGATACATACCTATGGTTCTCCATCTGCATCAGGAAATACAGCTCTCATTTCTCAAGATTTGGAGAATATTGCAGGTCTTAATTGAAGATTGTGTAAGATATCTTGGTATTTTTAACAGCCATTAGAGGAATGCGAATGAGAGTGCTGGAAAAGATGGAGAGAGACAAGACACAAACAAAAATTGACTGGTTAATGCTCTTTTCCTTCAGTGATTTTTGAGTACCCATTCCATGTTATTTTGATAAACCTCCCCAGGGGACTAAAGTGAAACTGGTAAACCAGCTTGAATGTAAGGTTTTGTTTAAAAAAGAAGGGGGAGAAAAGAAAAAAGTCAAAATGCAGTATTTAACATGCATTCTAAATAAGATCAAAAAGAAAGTCTGGAATATGAGATTTTCTTTTGTCTTAATGCATGCTGGTTTAAAAAAATTCCCACATATTGTGCTAGTGTGAGAACCAGGAAGTGAGACTGAAGTGAAAAACTTAATATAATAGACCAAGCTGCAGTCTGGTAGAAAACGTATATTGAACAAATGAGTGCTCAGGAACAGACATATAGAAAGTTTTCCAAGGTGTTGAGCATTCAGTCTTCCATTTTCCTGATTTCTTTTGAGCACGTTTTTACTAGAAGATGTTATTATAAAAGAGCTGTGAGAAGGTGAGAGCTGATAAGCTGCTGACACTGATACTGTGATCACGAGGAAGAATTTTTCTTAGCAACATGAGAAATACTTGTAATTCAGTCCAAAGTCTCACAGGTTTAATTATAGGTAGTTTTGATGTTACGCAAGGCATGACTTGACTTGAATACATTGACTTCAGCACAACATTTTTTGTTTAAAATGAAACTTTGTACACAGGATTGAAATCAGAAGTTTTTATTTCAAGGAGAAATGCAGCAGCTCTTCAGGGAGTTGGTGTAAAATACCCTGTAACTGCTGCTGAGGTGGTGAGTAGGCTTTGTGCTGGTTGCTTGCGGGAGGTTAAATTCCACCAGAGCCATGATGTGTAACACTATCCTAAAGATGTAAGCATGCTCAGCTTTCTACTGCCATGTTAGATGTACAGGTATTTTTGGAATAATGTTTCAATTACTAATTTAAGTGTCATTAGCAATTGTGTATTAACTGAAGGATGAAATTGGTTTTACCTGTGATTCTTACATATACCTTAATTTGTGAGGAATGCTGCTGCTGTGTTCAGGACTGAGGTTATTGGGAGAGTGGGCACATGATCAGTGACTGAAGTAGATGCATGGTCTTTGGGAAAAAAAACAGCTGTCAGTGTTTCTTTAAAATCAGCCAACCTCTTCTAATGTCTAACCCCAAAAATGTGGTACATCCAGGAGCATCAAGTGGATGTACAATCATTTCCTTTTGAGGAAAAAGAAAGAAAAGCTATTCCTGCAGCTTAATATAGAGCTAAAACAGATAGAAGCACACAGAATATGTTCACTAGATACTAAATCTTAAAATACTTAAATAGTTATGTTATGGAATGAAGGAATCAACAATAAATATTTTATTTTAATTGTTATGTTTTTGTTTTGCTGGGTAAACTAAATCCTGTGTACTTGGGAAGGAAGAGCTTGCAGTGCTCCCGTGAACGCCACAATAAGCACAGCAGCAGCAGGTGCTGCATTAAAAAATTCAGTGGCGGCTGGTCTTGGGTCCCTGTTTTCCTCCTTTCAGTGGTGCAGTTGTGCAGTCATGTGCTGCAGTCAGAAATGGTGTGTCGCAGTCCATGTGCCTCATATTTAAAAATAAAAAACAAAACTGAGAACTTGATTTGGTTTATAATTGTAAATGGAGTTTCATTCCTTGCGGTGAGGGTGTTGTGCAAACAGGAGGAAATTACATACTCTAAGGATTGCCATGACCTATACTAGGTCTGAGCTGTCTGTTAAAAGTTCTGTTCCTAGGTAGAGGAGGCTTTCTTACAGCCAAAGTTTAAGAATGTTTTTTTAACAGCCATTGCTTTTTTCAGTGAGCAGCACCATGCAATGGAGAACAAAAATGAGGAAGAATTTAGCAATGACTTGGAGAATCCATTTTCAAAGCAAGACTGGTAGTTCCTAGATTTCAAAGTTAATGTATCTATTTCTTATAGCATACTGTAATTTATATTCTGAGGTCTCTTTCAAGTTTGATTAAAACTAGTTTGACCATTTAAATGGGCATTAAAGTAATAGAGGTGTTTTTGAGTGTGGAATGTTAGACAAATAAAATGTAAATATAGATCCCCATAAATAACTCTCTCCAGTGAGAGTTCCCTAGTTAAATACCCAAATGCCTTACTCAAAATGTGACTGTGGCTCTCCATACTATTTTAAGAAATAACAGGTAAGTTTACCATTTATACAAAGAGTAACCAAGAACTTTTGCTATTGAAGAAAACATGTCAATTAGGATCATATGATAATTTCTTTTTTTAGTATAGAAAGCATGAGTTTCAACTCTCTTCATGATCCCTGGACTGTTTGTTCAGGAAGAGGCTAGAAATATATAAGCTATAGGTGTTAACCTTACTTCTCTTTTCCAGTGTGAATCCCTCCGGGAATGAGGTCTTCCCACCACTGCTCCTCAGTAGGACTGTAGTGTGGAAGAGGATAATGTTTTCATTGCTTGCCAGCATTTGCCTGTTACATTTTTAATGTAGCCTTTGGAGGCACCCAAAGGAAGAACTGTTCTTGGGTCTACAAGCCAGGCATATTTGTGGTGTTGAGATCCATGGTAGGGATTGCATTGGAGGGACAGAATTCAAGCATAACACGATTTAAAAGGAAATCATCCTATTATCTAGGCTTTTATCACCTTGTGTGTTATGTAATTATACATGGTGGTGGTGTCTTAGGTATTTGAGGGAGGCAAAAAGTGGCTGGCCATAATTGGAATAATATGTGTGGAATGTCACCTCTCCCTCAGTGTTGAATGTCCTGGGACCTAAACAGCTTCAAAGATGTGGATAATAACCACCTCTGAAATTTGCATCATTTCCTACTTAGGAGCTTGATTCTAGGATACAGCTTAGAAAACTAGCTAGCACAAAATGTTTATTAAACTGGCTGTTGAGGAGACATGCGCAAACCCCAAACGATGTGGCAACTTAGAAGAAAGAAGGAGACAGCATATCCTTATACGTCTTGGCTTAGTCTTCCAGGTTATTTGAATCCTGCAAGCTGTTGCTACAAGAGGTGTTCATGTAAGGTTAATTTCAGTCTCTGCAAAGCAGGTGTTTACAGCAGAGTTTCCTCTTCCAACCCTGTGCCTAACAATAGTGTGATTAAGATCTCACTCTGGGGCAGGCTGACTTTTGGCTGCATGTGTGTGCCTGCACGAGCATGTCTGCAAGCTGCTTTTATTATTCAACAAAAAGAACATATGAAGTTAATCTGAATATAGGAGAAATGCTTTGAATGGGTTTTGAATCTATAAGAAGTCTGGTAGACTGAATGGAGCAGATGAGGCAAATAAATAGAAATTGATGGCAGCATTTTTAATTTAAGCAGTTCAGAGCATCAGATGAACTGAATGCAAAGCTGAGCAATACATCCACTGCACGGTAAAAATAAAATATTTTATGCTGCTTCTGTTTTGCTCAGATTTTAATATGACTTGTTTTTGTTATACACAATGCAAAACAGCCTTGGATTTGCTGCCAGGGATGAAACTGAACGTGCTGGAAGTTTCTGCACTGCTGGGCAAAGTAGTACTGTGTTGGATCAGTGAAAAAGCCCACACACAGCAAAACATTGCAATTCTGCTTTGAAACCAGCAATAGGAAAGTAATGAAGGAAACACAAAAATGTGTCATTTGTAGACAATTATCTGAGGAGAATAGGGGTGCTGTTATCTCTCTCCCTATAAGGTGGTCTAATAAAAGACGTTATCTCTGCACAGCCTTGCCTGAGGTGAGTAGGGGATTTGCACGCAGCAGAGCATTTGTTCCATGCTGCTCACTGACTTAGGAAGGCAAGAATGGCCTATGTTTTCAGCTCGTGTTTTCTGCAAGATGGCTCTGTATCTGGAGAGGCTACTTGTGTATTGTGGAAATGAGGTGTGTTATATTTGGGAACCTGCTCCTGCAGAGTGGCTGCAGCACACAGGTCAGTACTTCACTCAAGTGGCTCTCACATGGAGTGACACACACACAGACTGCATAAGGCTATACTGTCTTGTACTGGTTCCCACAGACCCTCATACAACAAAGGGAGTGAGTGCTGGTGTCTGACCACAGTCAGGCTGAGTAGTGGATCTTCAGTCATTGTTGTGCATCCAGGTTCTTCATCTGTAGGGCCCTCCAAGTCAGGAGGATGGAATTCCAGAGTCTCCAACATTGACTTTCAAAGTAACCCATAAAATCTTAATCAGTTTTTGATTAAATAATGGACAAAGTTTACTTTTATTCATGAATTCTGCCTAGCTCACTACCTTTATTACACACAGGGTGCAATGATGGATTACACGCGTGAAGTACATGTGGTGTCATGTTGATGCTCTATGAATTGGTAATTCTGGCAAAACTTTTACCTGTTATGAAACTGCTGACCACCTCCCTTCATCTGTTCTCAGAAAATTTGGTTCCTAATTGATTAATTAATATACACTTCTGACCACAATCACATAAATCTTAGCAGTATCTCAGGTACAATTTTTTAATTTGCTCTCAAAAAAATTGTCATGTGGTAGTTAATTTTTCTGATAACTTGCTGTATTAGCAGCAGTTGTGCTTCTCAAATGAAACAGTTTTTCATGCACAAGTTCTTAAATAGAGATAATTTTATATCAGCCTTCAGTGTCCTTAAATTATTATAACTCTCATAATTGAAGTCTAATATAAACAATAATAATTTAGATATATTAGTAACAAATCTCTCATATTAAAAATCATGCTTCCCATTTTTGTGTGGTGTACGTGTCCCTGAAAAATTTAAAGTAATATAAAAATTGAAGTTCCTTTTTTTTAAAAAAAAAAAAGAAATTTGCATTAAATGTATTCCACTGCTCACCAGAGAAAACCAGAACTGAAATCTGGCTGAGAATTAAGCACTTAAACTTGGCAGTATTACTTACTAGAATTCCTTTATTGTCTGCGTTTTAAAAGAAAACAGGTAGGTCCCAAAATTGGAATTGGCTTCTTTTAAGTTTAAGGTTAGGAAATCAAGGGAGCATAATCTCAGTGTTTTAAGCATTCACTGTTACTCCATACCCCTTTTCTAACTCTTGAGATTCACAAGGCTTTGGAAGAAGGAAAGGAGATGCAGTGGTGACAGGACTGTGCACATGTTGAGTGAGGGATTATAAATTATCTGTAGTCCATTAAGAAAACTGTACAAGTGCCAAGCTGAGACGTGCCCAGTGTGTTATTGTGTCTCACAGCAAAAACCACAAAAAATTGTATGGTGCTAAGGAGCAACCAGGTCATATTTTTTTGTGTGCACTCCATGTCCAAGCGCCTTGCTGCTCTGGGTCCGTGCAGATGACACTCACAGCCCCACAGGTGCAGATTTCCACAATGTGCTCCCCTGGCACACACATCCCCTGTGCCAGCCCAGCATCTCCTCAGAAGGGAGAGGTGGGCAAGGGTGTGTTTCCTTCTGCCTCCCTCACACCAGCCTGCCTGACTGCAGAAGAGCTGGTTCCCATCACTGCTCTGAAGCATAAATAACACAGAACAAGAGGATAAGGGAAGGAAGGGAAGGGAAGGGAAGGGAAGGGAAGGGAAGGGAAGGGAGAAAAAATAAAAGAGAAAAAAAAAAGGAGAAAGGTCATTGATTCTGAGATTTGAAAAGGCTTGAACCTGTAAGAGATCTAGCTTTCTGTTCTGCTAGTTCAAATAAATTCAGATGAAAAGGAAAATTATGAAGTTAATGGAGAAAGAACAAAAAAAAAGGCTTTGTTGCTAAAAGACAAGGCTAGCAAGTCTAATTCTATCAAAGGGTATGCAAACACACATTTTGTAACATTAACCTGGAAAACTGATTGACCTGGCAAGGATAGGAATGTCTCTGAGTGTGTGTGTGTACGTGTAATGGGAGCATGAAATTCTATTGCATACTTTGATAAATAGTAAGTTTTGGGTGTTCTTTCATAAAAATTTCAGTAAATCTTTCAAAACCAGCATGTACATACCCCTTGTTTCTTTCAGTTCCCATATGTGTCCCTTAATTAAAACTTTTTGCCCTTTTTTGTTTGTTTGTTTGTTTGTTTGTTTGTTTTCTTTTAAATGAAGGTGTAGGGTGAATCAGTGTGGTACAGAGATGCAATGTTTTTTTCAAGATCTATTTCTTTTCAGCACCTCGGGCGTGGGGCAGTTTCTGGGATTGGTATTTCATTTGATTTGGAGTGTTGAAACTCTGCCTTGTGAGGGATGTACATTTTACAGCACTTGTCTGCAGGCAGTGTGAGATAACTCATGCCTGGGAACAGGCTTGTGCAAGGGCTACTTTGGCCTGACCCACTGCAGGTGCCTGCCCTGTGCTGGAGGCAGTGGAATTTCAGAAGGTACCTATTGTCTTCCTGAACTGGTTTTTCTGGCAATGGACTGAACTCCTCATGCTTTGCATGCAGTCAAACACAAGCTTTGGAAGTCTAGCTCTGGCAATCAGACTGAGGTAACATCAGGTGCAATCTGTGTGTTTGTCCTTTCCTGTTGCCCTGCTCGCAGTACTGTGAGGGAGGGTGATAGCAAGCCTGTTCTTGTAATAGTCAGCTCTCCTAAATGGCATGTGAAAGCCTATGCTGAAGAAAATGTTTAGAAGCACATAAAACTAATTGGGCAGACAAACCTTTACTGACAAATGAGATAGTAAGAGCTCAATTGTAGGGACTTTTGCAATATAGAAGTACAATTTGAAGTATAAAACTTCCAAATAATAATTCTTTTTACAAACTGTACAAATGTGAGCTGCTCATGTTCCAGGGACTCATGTCTATGAGTCTTCAGACGGAAAATTTGAAACGTTTCAGGAGTTCTTCTTCCTCTTGCATTATGATCTTATGGACATTGAATCTTTTAGTCCTGATTATCAGAAATATGTAAATTTCAAACTGCTTAGCATTCTCCAAGTGACCTGTGCACCTGATATTTTTTAATCTAAATAATCTACTCCAGAGATTATTTTGACTATACAATAAGAAAGATAACTATGCAAGCTCTCTGGTTCTGTTCCTGCTTCCTGCAGGAACATGGCAACTCCAGGGTGTGCAAAATGTACAACAGCTTCTAGAAACTGAATAAATCCTTGCTCCTGTTGTAAGGAGTAGCTCTCCAACAGTCAGACAGAATGATCTTTGGATCAGTTTCTTTTTCCATAAGAAGAGCAATAGAAAGAATACTGAGCAGCCTGGGAAGCAGACAAAGTCTATTGTAGCTTCCAAATGTTATATTTTACCTCACTCTTCTGACGTACTGCTCGGCAGAATTGTTCACCAAAGTTCCCCTAAAATTATTGATATATTGCAACTTCTTATATGAAATTTGCTTCTGGACTGTCTCTCTAGACCCTTTTCTTTCCAGCAGTAAGAAGGTACAGCCATCAAATGCTGTGCCATTTTATAGGAATGGTGTTCAGCACCAAAATTTTCAAGGATCTTCATTTGGGATATGCTTGCTACAAAGACCATCATCAGCTGGCAGCTGCTCAAGTCAGCTCAAAACCTGTACCTACTAGTGGAAGTGCAAATAACTGAAGATATGCTGGGGTTCAGCCTGTAAATAGTGGTCAGTAGTTGTAGGCAAACCTTGGTCCTGGCTCCATCATTCACAAGGTGAATGCAATGATTATGGGGTTAGGGAGGGGCAGGGGCGGTGAAGGAGGCTGAGCAGTGAAGCCAAGACCCCAGTTCCACTGGGACAGAGGGTGCATCCCCTTTATTTTTTTTTCATAATTTAGTCCTTTGGTGAGGGGGTGGGAAAGATGTCTGTACTCTTTCAAGTGTTTACGTGTAGGTAGTAATACAGAGTGAATTTAACACTGTATGAATTCATTTCTCAATGAGTTTTTGCACTTTGCTTCACTTGGGAGACATTTCACTGACATTCACTTTTGTTTAGTACCAGGCAGGATTGTCCCCACAACAATATCCAGCACAATCACAGGGATGCTTAGGTGTAGTGGTCCACACATGCTGGTCTTCTTGCAGGTGTAGCTGGTTGTAATTTTAAAATACTTAAAACTTGTAACTTTAAAATACTTTTTAAGGCCTGCTTTGTGTCTACCACATCTTTGGACTCTGCACCGGATGGTTCAGAGCTGTGCTTCAGGCTTGGAGAGGGATGAGACCAGCATCTGTTTGAAGAAGTGGAGCATGTGGAGCTGTTTCTTAAAAAGGTCACAGGGAAGCCCAGATGTGTTATCAGAAGTTTGGGGACAGGAGGAATATTTTTAAATCAGATCTAGGGAAAAAGGGACATTGTAACATTGCTACCTGGGTGATTGCTCTGACCCCAGTGATTGCTCTGTTTTTGCATCATAACCTGGCACAGCTGTTATCAGTGATCTAGGCAGCTTTTTAACAGGGAGATATGAGATTCAGTGTCCCAAAGAGTGAATTTATTCTGTTATAAAAGAATTGAAACTATGCTGGAAGATGGCAGTCCATTTGTAAGTGTAAATATTTGCTAACAGACCATAATGGTAGTCTCTGAACCTCTTCCCCATCTTCTGCTCCAGTATCTTGAGCCATCTGGCTGTGATGCCTTTTGAGACACAGAGATTTCACAGTGTACCTCGAAGCAAAGACAGTGCGTGTTTCTTTTCTTAGTTTGGGAGCATATTTCTTGTATGCTTCTCTACTTTTTAAAGGTCCTTTGGCATAGATATTGTGTATGCAATTGTATCTGAGGTAAAAAAGATTGTTGTGGAAGGAAATATAAATTGTGGTGTGTTTGTTACCACTATCCATGAAATTGCAAAACTTGAAAAATAGAGAAGACGCAACAAATGAAATTAGGCTTACCATACCTGGGCTTTGCTGGAAAACAAATAAAGGCTTAATTAGGGATTACAAATTGGGATACACGCCTGGCTTCAGTATAAATCTCCAATCTGAATGACTTGCAAAAGCCCTTTCAAAGTATTTGGTTGTAACTGCGCATGAACAATAATCAGGGGAATATTTATGAAGTAATCAAGAAGGCTATACATTTGTCAGATAACAAACTAATGTCCACAGCCTGCCCTAAATACCTAAAAACCTGATAACACTGCCATGAAGGTAGAGATTAGATGGCTCAGCTGTGACTCTGTGGAAGTTAATCCTTTTATTGCTGTTCCCGTAAAATTTCAGAAAATAAAGCAGTGTTTCAGTAACATCACATTACCATTTTGCAGGACTGTGTGATAACATTTCAACAGTATTTGCAAATTCTTTCTCTTTTTGAAAGCTGAAGTCAGAAAGATCTCTGCTAACCATAATATCTGTTTTGCCCAAGACATGTGGACATTTGGCTGTTGGGCTCTGCCTGGGGCTTGTATCTGTGGTAGCAGATAATCGACTGAAAGGCAGCTGGTTCTTTGTTGTATGTAATATTACTTTATGTTCAACCTGCTATGAGCAATCCTATGAATTTTTACTGATTTGTATTCACAGTTTTAGCAAATATGTGAAAAATACACAGCCTGTAATTATATCTACCTGTGCAAAACAAAAAATTAGAATTATTCATCTCCCTTGGAGAAATTCTTACAGTAAACATTTGTTTGACGGTTCTTTGACAAAAGCACCTTCTCTTATTTTCAAATAGTAGGATATACAGAAATATTTTTTTCTTAATCTTTCATTAATCATGAATTAATACTAGAAATGTAATTTTTGTCTCCATTCATAGAGGTTTTTGTTTTCATTAATGGCCCAATATATCTGTATCTCCTGTTTTTGCATACAAACTTTGCTTGGAACTACTGTGAAAGATTTTGTATCTTCTTAGTTGACTCCCACATATAGGCTGTATAAATACTGATATGGTTGCACATGAGGTCACCTTCTTTTAAATAACTGAGCAGTGTACCTTATTGCTTGTCATGCTTGAAAAGTGGGACTAGAGGTACAAATGTGCCCCTCTCTTTTCCCATTTTTTATTGCATCATGTCACGTGCCACGTGTAAGCTTCTGGTCAGAATTACCTGTACTTGTTTCTTTTGTCTTATGGAGTGGTCACAATCTTGCTGTGCTTCAGGCTCTGTATCTCCCGTCATGCTGAATGTGGGAATGCAGGGCTTTGTGCGGGTGATCCCTGTGGAAGCTGCAAAGCTGGGTGGGACTCTGCGTGTGGGAGCTGTTCCTGCTTCTGGGGCAGCCGGATGTGGGTGCCCACATCCCTCTGGGTGAGGGAAGCACACGCTCCTGGCCCCTGGTACCATCAGCCCACTACAGAGGCTGTATATCCAAGGGAAACTGGCTGTGAAGGCAGGCTGTGAGGTGTAGAGAGTAGATGAAGTCTTCTGCATTAACGTTCTCACCGATTCTAGGCTTCTTTTGATTTCTCCAAACCTTAATGAAATGGTGGTTCAGAGCCTTTGCTAAAGTGATGGTGGACTTTGTGTTAACCAGGGGTGGATGCCATGACTGACAGTCAAATTCAGTCCATTCCTAACCTAAATATAAATATGTCTTTTTTCTACTTCCACACTTTCTCAGGCCACAAAAGATTGTATGTTAGTGCTCCATCATCTTGCTACTCTGTCCCCTTCCTCCCCACTGAGCTGTAACCAGGGTTAGAGGTGTTTGGAGGCCTGTTTGTAAGGGGATGTGGCAGAAGGGTGTTTGCTGACTGAAATTCCACAGGGCTGAGCAGGATGTAATCTCAGTGGCCGTGGTGCTCTGCAGCACTGGTACATTCAGCTGGCAACATCTTACCAAACCTCGCGTAGTCTCCTTTTCAGGAGCCAGAATCAATTTTTCCTTTGCACTCTGTTGATTCAGTGATGAATACTGGGCTTTGGGTAATCAACCCTTTCTCTTTTCTCTTACAGAGCTCCAACATGGGAGGCAAACTGAGCAAGAAGAAGAAGGGGTACAGTGTCAACGATGAAAAAGCTAAAGACAAAGACAAGAAGGCTGAAGGAGCAGCAACTGAGGAAGAGGAGACTCCAAAGGAGGCTGCGGATGCACAGAAAACCACAGAGACCACAGAAGTGAAGGAGAACAACAAGGAGGAGAAGGGAGAAAAGGATACTCAGGTCACTGCCAATAAGACAGAAGAAAAAGAAGGGGAGAAGGAGAAAACAGTGACCCAGGAAGAAACCCAGAAAACAGAACCTGAGAAGTCAGAGGCTGTTGTCGATGCAAAAGTAGAGCCACAGAAGAACACCGAGCAGGCACCTAAGCAAGAGGAGCCGACTGCTGCCTCTGCTCCGGCTGCCAGTAGCGAAGCACCCAAACCCTCTGAGCCTAGCACCGATGCAAAAGCTTCCCAGCCTTCAGAAGCCACAGCTCCCAGTAAAGCAGATGACAAGAGCAAAGAGGAAGGGGAAGCCAAAAAGACTGAGGCTCCCGCGACGCCTGCAGCCCAAGAAACTAAAAGTGAAGTGGCCCCAGCTTCAGACTCAAAACCTAGCAGCAACGAGGCTGCGCCTTCTTCCAAGGAGCCCGTGGCAACAGCAGCGCCTAGTTCGACCGCTAAGGCCTCGGACCCTGCAGCCCCTCCAGAGGAAGCGAAACCTTCTGAAGTTCCAGCCACTAATTCGGATCAAACCATAGCAGTGCAAGAATAAATTGGACAGCCTGTTGAAACAACCACTTAAAACAACCTGTGTCTTTTTTTTATTTTTTCAGCTATACTAACTCGTTTCAGATCTGAAATAGCAAATATGTATTGCCCAGAAAAGAAGGAGAAAAAAAAAAAAAGTGAAAAAATGAAAAGGATGTGCCCTCAAGTTGGGAGGGAGGGAGGGGGGAGAATCCAAATAGTATTTTTGTGGGGAAATATCTAATATACTTTCTGCCAACTTGACACAAGTCCTGGATTAAAATAAATAAATAAATAAATGGATGTCTGAAAGTACAGCACATCTTTTGTATCTGAACTGCTGTAAATGCACTTCACCAGTGTATCAAAATCTTTTTGTTCTGTAATGGGGTTTGGGAGTGATGCGTTTGATTCTGCCCACTAGGTTTGTGCCAAGGCAATCAGATCTTTATGAAAGCAGTATTTTCTGTGGTTTTTTTTTTTTTTT
>VYXD01014031.1:44880-93780 GCA_013397195.1 Hylia prasina | reverse complement strand
CCATATTTAACCAAATAGAGGAGTGTCTCAAAGAAATGCCTCCGATTCGTTGCCACTGCTTCAAGAAAGCATTTTCTTACAATACATTTCTTTAGTACATCTTCTGCTATGCTTTCATTGTTGTCTCGTTGCATGTAATTCATAGTATTTAAGATTCTTTTCAAAGATTTTTTGAGATCTTAATCAGGTGCTTAGCTGTTTTTACTCAGCAATACATATTTTCTTTCTGCATTAAACTCTTGACATTTACCTTGACGGTGATTTGGTTGATTTTTTGCCTTTCATTATTTATATATATAAAATTTTTACATCCTGTTTTATATTTAACCTCCCTACCATATTTCATGCAACATGAATGCATATCAGCTGTTAAATGGTCAGATTTAGAAACTATGCCACTCCAGCCATTGGAAAAACATACCCCGCAAAAGGAACAACAGTGTACCTGTGGTTTCCATCACTGCTATGAAAATGTTTCTCCAGGACTGGCAGAGCTTTGCTTGCTGCATTTGTCAAGGTGGGGTCAAGATCTGGCTACAGAGTTAGGTAAGCAGAAGGGGGTTTTTGCTTTTTTGTTGTTGTTGCTGGGGAACAGAGGAAAGGGGTGGATGTTTTGAAACATGGCCACCGGAGTTGGGACACAGAACACATGACACAATCCTTTTGTTTCCTGGAGACAACACTATTTTATGTTAGCTGACCACCACAGGGCTACCAAGTCTTTTCAGCTTATCAGGATTCTTGTCTCTCTTTTAGCATATTTACTTGTCCAGGCAATAAATATTAATTCCATCTCTTACTCTCATGGCTGTTTAAATGTATCCTTGCCTTCCTTCCACAATTTAGGTCTGACATCTCTTTGAGCCTCCTATTGCATCAGGAGGCTAACAATTTCTTGACGTCTTGGCTTGATGAAGATGACTTTTTTGAGACTCTTCAGCCAAGTGAGATGCAGATTTGATGGAATTACAAGTTTGTTTCACTTACTAAGCAAAAATTTAAAGGCTTTGCAGGATATTCCTGCTGAGGGTAGAGTGAAATCGTCCTACAAGTCCTATCAGTCTGATTTTTTTGTAATGTCATCAGGTTGCTGCAGAATGCATAGCTAGCTAAACTCCACTGCTGGTTCAGCTGGCCAGTAATTTTAGATTAACACTTGGTAAAGTTTGACATTCGGTCTCTCCTGAGAATCAAGCAAATTATACTGGGCTCAATTCAAGGACAGAAACAGAGCTGTTCACATTAGGAGACAGAAAATTAATAGAATAAATATTTTAAACTTTATTCAGTTCCATCCTGTTCAGAAACAAGGTCTGCCCCTAGCTGGTCTTTTCACTTTGGGAATGGGGCAAATCTCATAGCAGCAAGACTGTAAATTTCCTAGCCACAAAATGGTCCTTAAAACTTTACAGTTAATACTTTAAGCCTTAAATTTGAATAGCAGATATTTTAATCACAGGCTACACACACACCCCTGAGAAGCAGGGCTACTAGAGGTAGTCAGTGTGGCAGGAGGACAACTGCTGGTCTTTTGTTCTATCCATTCCAGTGGCTCACATTTAGCACCCATTTTCCCCACCCTTGTTTTATTGGCTTTCTACCAGTGATAGGTTTATTATATCTTGATGAGAATAGTGTGCAGTAATGACAAACCCTACTGATGCTCCACAAATCACATTTTTCTGGATTTGAATTTTTTTATAGGGTTCTGGGATTACTTGCAGGATTTTGGATGGAGGTGGCAAAAACTTCTATGTTTACCAAGTAGAATATTAATTGATCTGGTAGAAACAAGAAGTTGGAAAAATAATTATGTTATTGGAAATTGGTGCATGCCTGAAAGAGCAAAGCCTTTGTTCTACAACAGTCCAGGATTCTGCAATGACTGACTGTAAGCTAAAAGACCCTATGGAGATTTCAAAAAATATCACATGTCAGTATGCTGAATACATTGTTGGTTTAAGCTCTGCTTCTCTGTTCAATTATCTGAACTTTGTCAGCTATGCTTGATTTTTTAAATTATTTTTTTAAATAAAAGACAGCATCCCTAAGCTAGCATTTTTTTTTCAAAAGTCAAGCAACAGTCTCTCATAATGAGTACATTGTGAAAGAAAATTTCAATCCTCTTAAAACTTGAGTAACATTTCCCAGTAAAAGAAGCTCTAAAACTACCTACATATATTTTCCACCATTTTTATCTGGAATAAATTTTGAATAGTTTTCTGATAGTTTTTTGATAGTTTTCCAAGGGCATATTCATAAAATCATACTTTTATAATATAACTGTTGATGGGTAGTAAATGGATGATCTAATGATGTCTGGCCACACAAGACAGGCTAAGTAAAGAAAACCTGGAGCATGGGAGGGCAGATAATCAGCTGACAAAATTATTGATTTAGGTCCACTGAACTGTAGTAAAATAATTTTATTTCAGTTATTCCATACAGACTAAAAAAAAAAAGCATTAGCAATAGAATGTCACATTATATTATGTAGCACTGAATGGTCACATATGAGTGAATTAAATTGTTAACTTTAGTGATAAGCTAATAAGAGACAGATTTCGGTTTGAATTGAAGCAGTGTATGAATACTAAATAAGAAAGTGATACAAGTTCTGAAATGGCACATTTAAAGGATTTATTTAAGACTTTAGGTAGTCAGTTTTTATGAATGATTCAGAGTGTTTCTGGTAGTCAGGGGACAACATAAGGATTAGCATATTTCTACATATGCATGTGAAAATTAAATGAAGATAAAAATTAATGCTAGTGGGGAGAAGTGGTTTATAGTTCCTGGTAAGTGTTAAATTTAAACTGGTGTGTCATGCTGCACTTATCTTGGGCATGAATTTTATCTTTCACTGCATCTTGGTGTTCTAGCTTAGCTGTATCACACACATGTTGGACCAGACTTTTCAATGCACTGCCACTTTTTCTAGCTATACCTGACCCAATTTTATACCAATTTTTCTTGTTTAATCTGCCAGGACCAAAATGCTTACATTAATGGATATCTAAACAAGCTATGACCCCAACTATCAGATAGACCTTTAACATTCAGTCTAGCTGTGTGGTACTGGGTCATATCTGTGCTCGTTACCTCTGGCTTTGATGAGTCCATACCAATGGCAGGGACTAGGAAAACACTTCAGAGGGTTTTAATGTCTGTTTTTTCCTTCTCTTCCTTTACTTTCAGTAAAGGTGGCTGATATATTCTATTGTGCTGAGCTGGAGGGTGCTTCTCTCAGCTGAAAGTTTGAAAACTTGAAAAAGACCTATTCAGTTCCTTGATCAAGATGAGCAGAGAATGGAAGGGTTTGAAAGCTTGAGAGCTGGTATAAACAAAAGTGGTATTTAACTTCATGGTAGAACTAAGTTGATAAAGACCGAGGCTGTGTCTTGAGAAGAGGAGCTCCTTAAGAATGGGGTCTCATACAGTATTATAGAAGAGGAAGCTGAATATAAAAATGTAGCTACCACAAGAACAGATATCACTTTTAGGCAAAAACAAAACTGGTAATTGTTGGAGGAGCATCTATTTTGCATCTATGTTGCAATCATTTTTAGAGAAGAGATCACATCTGAAATGTAATTAAAGACTTTTTTTGTGTGATGTTTATATTCCTGAGACTGATTTTAGATGGCAAATGCAATTAAATATGTTTTGGTGTACTCCAAAAGTTTTTTCAGCATCATAAGCAAAACCTTTCTACAGCAGGATATAGGAGTGTAAAACGAAATGGACTCTGATGTCAGTGAAGTTCCTCTCTAGAGCTCTGAATATATGCAGTGTTTCCAATAAAGATGAGAGGACAGGATAGAAGATGTAGCAACAATTCTATACCAGAAAAAGAGCTAATATTCAGTGAATTTCCTGTTTTAGCAATGGTGTAATGTGATACTGTCAGATCCAATAGCACTGTTAATCAGATCCAATTGCAGTCACTTCTAGTCATAATGCTTCACCATAGATATGGATTTTTGAAGGGAGCAACTTTTATGTGAATGGCTGTTTCCATTGAGTTTATACCTTGCTGTCCAGTTTTCAAATCCCAGAATTAGTTTGATGACATTGAAAGTAAGAATCAATCTATCTGTGGCAAGTCAGTGACAGGGTATGTGTAGCTAGAGAAGCTGACTGAGAAGGCGTTACAAGGTCAGACAATCATCTGGGAAGGAGTCAGTCATCAGGGGATGTCAGCAGAAGTTTGAAATCAGTGCAAAAGGCAAGGATAATTATTTTCAGAGCAACTCTTTAAATGAATGTGGAGGCAATACACAAGCTGGCAGTCTGATCTAGATGGGTTGTAAGTTAGCCACACTATGTAAAAAGAAAGCAGAGGGGTTTTCCTGCGTGAGAAGGCACAGAGAAATTCACACACCGCTCTTAATTTTCCTTTCACTCCATCTCTCCCGCGTTGATATTTACTTCCTCTTTCAGGCTAACCTTTCCATCAAGGATCTCTTTCATTTCCCCAGTACATGCTTAAGTTAACAGGCCAGATTTTCCTAAAGTGGCCAAAGCACCCATTTAAAAGGAACATGATACATATTACATGCCTTCCAGAGAGCTCCTGTGCTTCTGAAAATGCTTCATGTACAACCTTGAACCACGTACAAAACAAAAATGTACCAGCTGACTGGTACCTGAAATCATCACATGCTTTACCCTGGTACCACGTAGATGTTCTCCCCTGTTTTATCACTATGAAGATACAGGCAGATATGTAGTGTTTTAGTATTTTTCTTAAAAAACAATGATCCTATTAACCCAGTGAGGCCATTTTATGAGCAACTTCTCTGGAAGTCTTGTGTGTTGCCAGGCCTGGACTGACCACGAGGGTAAGGAGAGCTGCCCACCTTTAGCTCACCAGGGCTCCCTGATTCTGTTTGTCCTCCAGTTGCTCTTCTTTCCTCCTGGGATGTAGTTGCACCAGTCTCCTGCTGAAGAGACTTGGCTTGGAGAGCAGTAAATTATCTGGGGAGGCTGTGGAACCTCCTTGAGGGAGCTTAAGGATGGCAAGAAGAACTCTTTGACAGGATTTACATGGATATGGCTGCTTCTCCCTTAGGGCAGCGGAATGGAAAGCCCTAAAAGACTTTGAAAGTCAAAGTCTTTCAAGTTTTCTATGGTTCTGTGATTACCAAAGGTTGTCCCAGTAAGTACTATTTTCCTTCATCTGAATAAAAATTAGACTGTATCTGCTTTCATGGAATAATAATTCATTCTATATTGCCTTCAGCAGGACTAAGTGCAGTGCAAGGTACTCTTATGTGGATTTTTGAAGTGTTGTCTGCATGCCTGCAATGAAATATTTCTCAATTTTACTTCACAGGCCCCCCTCCCCCCTCACATGGTTTCATTCCAGCCATTCTTTTCTCCACCAGGCCATCAATAGGCAAAACTGTTTACTTTTTTTTCTGTGTACATTAATCACTCCTCAAAGGCGAAACAACAGCATGTGTTTTGGTCACAAGCTTCCGCGCACATTCTTCACTTCATGTCTCAGCCTGCTATAGGCAAGGACAATGTTGCTATTTCAACTGGGCAAAATCATTAGTCATTTTAAATCCCCTTGGGGATATGAATATGTCCAGCAGTAGTGAGAATTTTCTAATCTTTGTGTGCTGTATTTAAAACTGCAGTTCACAGTGGATCTCTGGTGAAAAGTGCCAGTAACCCTATGAACCCTTAGACTGCTGCCTGTGCAGAACTGGGCGAGGCTTTCTTTTAAGAAGTACTTCTGCTGATTTGGCAGAATTGGACCAGCAAATTGTAGTGATGAACTGGATAAAAATGACCTGGAAAATCCCTGCCTCATGTACAGTGCTGACTGCTGAGCAATCATTGCTGTTCTGCGCTTTTTCCTTTGTGCTGTCCTGTGCATAGATATACTAGCACTGAGTTAATTCAGAGCTGGAATAGGCACAGGGGAAACCACAAAATTTTAAATTCCCTCTTTTTATCTTGAAAATTATTTTCTAAGCCTTTCATTTTTGTTGTGGGGAGGGAGCAACAAGATTAGAAACTGAAGCTAGGTCAGACTCTTGAGTCCTCGTGCATCTCCACACAGCCACGTTTGGGCACAAGAAGCTGCTCATAAGTGACTCAGCCATATGCATCGGAATAATTCAGTCCATTTAAAACTCAAGAACTAACAATTTTGAGGATTGTTTCAAACTCTTTCCAGTGAAAAATTCCATGGGTTCTTCTCCCTCTGAACTTTGTCTTGACTTCTGGCATCTATCAAGACCAAAGCGTCAGAGCAAAATATCTACAGAAACTTCTGGATTTTATATCAAGATTTTTGGAAACAACCACAGATTTCACATGTCCCCCAAGCTTCTCATGTTAGTTTGTCAAAATTCTTCCAAATTTCAGTGAAGTCAGACCAGACTACACATTCAACTTCCTATGATTTTAGTCAGGGAAAAATTGCGCTGTCAGGAAAATTATGCTGTTAAAATAATCATTAAAGCTTCTAGAATAAAATTTTTTAAAAAGGAAAAAAAATTTCAACAGGCACACCTGCATGTAGGCAAGATGCATCTTTTCCATAAGAAAAGCTGGAATTCCTGAACAATCAGCCATGCCCTTCTGCAAGGTCTGGACTGTTTATTCATGGGTGGTTCCCAAAGATTCCTCTCACCTGGTATCTGAAACAGTGGATGGCTTACGCTGTTACTGTGTAGGTTTTCTCCACTGTTTTATCACTTTGCAGATACAGGTGGGTGTGAAGTGCTTTCATACTTGCCTGTCCCTATTTATACTACTCCCACAAAGTTCCTAATCTTTATTGAACACCTTTATCTTTTACAAATAAGAAATATGAGTTTCTTACAGAGTGTACAATTGGAATTGTCGTGAGAAGTTACTGAATAACTAAGGGGAGAGCCATGTTCCTTGAGCCATTGTATCAAGGCTAAACATGGTTAATGAAGAGAAGACAGCTCCTTTTTCTCTTCATGATGTGGTTAACAAAGATCTAAGAGAGATGAAATAACACTGTGGTTTAATTATTTTTCTCTCCCCTCTGGAAAATTTCAATATTTCTAGTTCTCATAATTTTCTTTTAGGGAAGTATTCCAAACTTCTCCTAAGTGTAAAGTATTTGGTATTGCAATGATTGCAATGCCTCATAATGCTCATTATCTGCACTAACTGTTCAAAAGTGATGCTATTTTTATTCATTAACAAATGAAATTATAGAACACATACTTTGTCCACTCATGGACTAAGAGGTGTTTCATACGTTGATTTCTCTGTGGAAGAAAAATATACAGTGTGTGTATACCATTACATATTGCTGTTGCAGTGGGCCCAGTCATTTTGTACAGTGAAGTATAGCTACATGCTATGGCTGGTAACCCAGACAATCACAGATATCCCCACTCTATCATGACTTCATGTTTAATGAGCTATTTTTCTACCTTCGGACAAAGACAAAACAATTTTTGAAAACTTTCTTCCCTTGATTTGCTCAGTTTTAAAGCAGTTGAATAAGAGTATAATCAGAACAGCTCCCAAGAGGTGCTGGAGGCTTGAAGCAGGCAGTGAAAAGTTAGGGAGAGAAAATATTTTTATTGTTATTGATTTCTTATTGTGCAGCACTTAGCAGCTGCTTTACTAATACATATTATTTTTAGGAAATCAGCTCTATTTTTAAGATTTTATAGTCTGAAGCATTCTGAAGGTGTTCTCAAATGTATTTTCTACTCTTAATGAAGCAAAAAATAACACAGAAGGTTAAAAAATATGGTCTCACTGTAAAAAAAGGCTTGAAATCAGTCTAAAGCAGTCACACCTAGTTTGGGCTTTAGCTGCCTAGCAGTAATACAGCAGGTAAAAAAGTAGTGTGCATAACAGAATGACAGCCTAATTCACTTTCATTTTGGAAAATCAAACAAAACACGCAGAGAGAAGAAATCTATGTTTTTCATTATTAACTGCTGTTCTGCAATCAGGCATGTTCTAGTTCCTTGTGGCCCACTTTTGCTCTTGCCTCCCTTGCCTCTCAGAGTCCAGGGGACTTGCAGCCAAATATTCTACTCTGACTGGGCAGTGTCATCTGAGGGGGGAAAAAAGGTGATGCAGCTGCCCTGCTGTACCATTGGCATAGCTGCTGATAGAACAGGGTGACAAATAATGCTGATGAGACACAAAGCTAAAGGGCTTATGTTTTCATGTATTTGTAATAATACCAACTCTATTAAATTATCTGAAAGTATAGAGATTTATTAAACCTCTGTGTACAATGCTGTTCCAACTGAGTATTTTGGTAAGCTGCCTTTATGTAGATATCTGTACAACAGAAGCTAACGCTCCACTAAGAAAGAAAATGTTTCGGATTATCCTGGGACGATGAAGAGTCATTATGTGAATTACAGAAGTATAAATTACTGTCTGTTGGTTTAACTAGTCTGTGAGAGGGGTAAGTTGCCAGGGAAGCACCAGGGAAACAGTCAGTGAGAGGATTTAAAAGCACTACCTAAACTTAAGAGGTCAGGAAAGCATGAAGGGTGGAGGCTTCCTCTGCTTTCTCCTATTCATTTTCTCTCTTTACTTATAGACTCAGCGGTTTTTGGCAGTTCTCCCTTTGCAGTAATTCTATGATCTTTTGCAGGTGGACACTGCTGACATATTGTAAGTATAGAATCTTTGTTGTGGACTTGTACTTTACTCTGTAGCTCTCCTGACCATCGTTTCTTCTAAGGAATCCATCAAATATGATCTAAAAAATTTATCTACACTTTTCTTCTTACATGCCATAATCCCACTTTTCCCATGCTGCAGGTTCTACAGAGGTAATCTGATTTATTTGCTTTAAAGGCTTTCTTATTTCTCTTTGGTTTTGGCTTTGGTTTTTTTGTTTGTTTGATTGGTTGTTTTTTAACCACTTTGAAATCTTGACAGAAAGAATATGACCGCCTTCTCTTTGGGGAGAAAAGTTCCCAATTAATCTGTTGTTTTTGTTTTTGAGTAAAAGAAGTCCCTGCACTTGCTTGTTCCAGTAACCTCTCTACTTTATCTGTGTTTGTCCTACCAAGCACTGCTTCACATGCTAAAAAAACAATGAAAGAAAAAAGAATATATTTCCTAATCTTGTTCTGAATGAAGGTGAAGGAATTTTTGCTTTGACTAGTAATGAGGGAAGAAAAAGTTCCTTGCAGAACAAGGCATTGGCCTGTGCAAAACACTGCAAGAATTAATTATACCACCTCTGATTTTGGTGTGGGAGAGGACAAGCTCAAAGTTGTATCAACAGCTGATTTTTCAAATTACCATTTGCTCGGGTTTTCTCTTCAACTTGGAAGAATCACTGCTATAAATAACAGGCAGGCAGAGAAGGTGGAGGACGAAAAATGTTTGAAGGTGATGGCTGACAATGATTTAAATTTTTCATTTTACAGGACAAATGCACTTTGAATCCTTGCTATGGTGAAAGGTCACTGTGACTACTCAGGCACAGAAATAGAGTCTTAAATTTCCTTGGAGAAAGTTCAGTCCTTTCAGCTTTCACATACAGCTCACTGTGTAAATAGCGACTTTCTTTCTTTTCTTTCTTTCTTTCTTTCTTTCTTTCTTTCTTTCCTCTCTCGTTCTCTTTCTCTCTTCCATTCTTGTTATTCAATTTCATATTCAACTGATTGGTTCTCCAGCTGCAGTGGACCAGTACAACTTATTAGACTTGAGACATTCATTGGTCTTCAGACTTAAGATTTTAACCTCAGTTTTTATATTTAATGAAGCTGCTACAAAATTAACACAGTTCCCAGAAACCAGAGCTCTCCTCTGCTGAATTTAGCTCAGCTTGTCACATTGTATACAAAGTACATTTATTTAACTGCAAGGCTATTTTAGAAGGAATTTATTAGTGTTCCTGAGTTGCTTCAAACAGGCAAGCCAAGTGAAAGTGCCATGTGTACTCGTACTCACTAATTAACAGAATAGTCACAGTACAAATCTCCAAGTCTGAGCTACACTATGATTAACGGTGAGCCCCCATTTAAGATTCATGTCTGATGCATTGTCTCTTGGAAGGTTCATTTGTGCAAGCTGAGTTGTGTATTCTGGTGCTTGTCTATATAAAGAACAAGTATTTTTAATAAAGGAGGATGTCAAAAAGTGGTTTTCCATGTTCACCAGTAAAAGGCTGCAGGAGAAGTAAGTATAGAAGGTTATATCATCTGAAATACTATAGAAGGTGTCAACAGAAAAAAATAATTTTTTCTTCTATGGAAAATTGAATAGTTAGAAATTTGGTTTTAATCTGAACTGAAAAGGTTTCTATTTTAAAATTTCCCACAGAATATAAACCTATGAAAGTTGTAACTCTGAAAAAGAAAAATATGTTCTTAACTATTTAAACCATTAGAAAATTGTGATTGTATACAATAATGTGTTTGCATTCTATGTTTATATATGTATATGGTATTTATAATGAATATCCTGAATATTTGTAGAAAAATACTTTTACCTCAAAATTATAAAGCTGTATATTATTTACTTTTATTTTTCCCATAGGATGAAAGGAATGGTTTTTACATGTCTCAGTTTTGAGCAGAGTGCATTTAAAGTGGTGCTGAAAAAACTCCTCTGACCTTTCAGGGAGGCCTTAACATTTTAAATTTTCCTGCTGAGAGGAGACTGTATAAAAAAGCTAAAGAACACATGTCAGAGCAAGAACTGAAGTTTGGCAGAAGTGCTGAACTTCACACACACAATACCTCCCAGGAATCGGCTGGGAGCCCACTGAAGTCAATGGGAATTTTTGACTGGCTGCAATGTGCGTTGGATCTGATCCAAAAGGGCTCTGTTCAGCAAAATACTTAGGTGGATTTTACTTCAGGCATGAGCTTAATGAGACTTTAGCAGGTACTTAAAAGTCACGGATGTTTGCAATTTTTTTGAATGTATGCTCAATATTTTTTAATTTCTTAAGATCTCTACCATGTGATTTGCTGCAAGTAATAATAAGAGAAATCGTGAAGCAGTGGTCTTCAGTTGTCTAAATAGAGAAAACAAAGTTCAAGGAAGATGCTGGGTGACACTTCTCAAAGGAACCACAAAAAGGTCGACTCTTTCAGAATGGGAAGTGAGAAAAAGCAGACATTATAACCATGGGATTTTCCAAGTTTTAAATAGGAGGCCAAATTTGCTCTGTGGTAGGACTGAAAGATCAAAGCAAATAAGGTATAAATTGGCATATCAATCACTCAGATTAAAGGTTTGATTCACAGTGTAATCTGCTACAGAAGTGGAAAAAAGTTTGAAACAGCATTTAATAAAAATTTTGGCCTCTGGATTGTAGTCATTTCCATGCCAAAGCCTGCTTCACCCACAGTACATCTATTTGCAAGTGAGAAATGGATTATAGTTTTTATTTCAAAAATAGGAGTAGGAGAACTGCTTAAACACCTATAGAAATTAAAATGAAGCTTAAAATGCAGCCTTGTGGATTTCAGCAGCTAGAAGCTATTGAAATAAGATTGAAATTTTCAAAGAGAACATTTCCTTTCTGACATTAAAGAAAATATAATCTTGGGCTCTGTAGGGAGAAAAGTAGGTATGAAGTTGATAATAAGTCGAGATGGATTAGAATTGAATTCCCAGATCTGGATCTAGGCAGGGTTCAGAATTCAAACCTCATGGTATAGGCTGAAATCTGCAGTCTGATGAACAACACTTGAGTAAGATAGGATTTGAATTCACTGGTAGAACTGATATTCTGAAGAGATATTTTTTGTTAGTTATTAGCAAATGTGATCTTTTCATGTCCCTCAATAAATTGGGACTCTTAAGTCAGTATATTGTTCTTCTGGTTTTAGCTTAGCCATTTTACAGTGATTTGGTTCTGTGGACCTGTTTTACTGTTCTGATGCAGACAAGTTTAATATGTAGTGAAAACATGATCACAAATATATTTTAGGTTTTCTTGATACCACATTAGAGGGCTCTGTAAGTGTAGTCACCACATTAGCATCCTGCTCATCTAGTAACTAAAATATTTATGCAATTTTATCACAACGCTCAAAAGGAATCACTAGCCACCCTTGGGGGATGCTTCCATCAGATCCATTGTCATTTTCTGGAATGACAGTCCTGCAGTGTGAAACCTGAGAAACAATAAACCCCTAATAAGGGAAATTGGAAAGCTCAGCCCTTGCAGGACCACATTCTGAGGTCGGGTGACTCATGTAAAAGCAATCCAGGCAGTCATGAGACAAAGTTTTTGTAGCCACATCAGCTTTCCAGCATTTGCTGCAGTTCCCAAGTCTGACTTGTGCTCATTGTATTCTTTGTCAGATTTATTAATGCATTGTTCTGGGTTTTAAATTACAGCCCTTAGCAATCATGTTCATACAGATCTCCTGCGGCAGGCAGCAGAGAAGCCTTAGAAATAAGCACACACACAGTCTCTGTGCAGGATACTGCTTGCTTAAAACAACTCTATTTTAAGATTGAAACTCTCTATGAAGTTATCTAGTTTCTCCCTTCCATTTTCCATTTCACAAGCCTGTACTGCAGTTCTGGCTTATGTCTTCTATCCCCAGGAAGCAACCTGCCAGACCACTGTGAGGATGAGATATTCCTCCAGGCTGGGTTTACTGCCTTGCTTTCTTTCACTTCCATTTCCAAATCAGGAATTTTAATCAAGTTGATTAAATCAGATTACATTTAGGAAGAGCACTGGATTTAAGTTCATACTTGTGAATTTAACTATGGCAGTTTAAGACATGGCTGGCTTCATGCACCCGTATTTTCTCTCTGCCTTTTCTCATGCTTCTGGTAACAAGGGAAGCATGACTATGTTACTCTAAATCCCAGTCCTCTGTTAAATTGTTTAGGAAGCTTCATGTCCCAGTATGAGACTGAGAAAGCCTAGGAATGGATGCATTCCAACTCCCCTGCTGTTCACTTTCTGGGGAACCACAGTGATTTACACTGTTGCTGGTGAATCGCCACTGCTTGAGGCTCAGAAACATTTGAATTACATTTATTTAAAGAGGCTGAATAAAACTAAGGATATCAACAGTTCCCTCAGGAAAAAAGCCCTTATAAATACTAATAAATAACTGATGCAATAAATAATAAATATATAATAAATATCATTAGGTTATACACATAAAGCCACACAGAGTTAGTTCTGTACCAGATCAAGGGTAAGTGACATGCAGACATTTTTATAGAAAACCAAATAGTTTGCAGATGTCTCTGGGTGATATATGATGGTTTGAACATAAGCAGGGCAGCTTCTGTGTCCTTCATGTACAAGAGAGTATGGCAACCACCATCTTAATGTGCAGTGACTGAAGGCACTGAAACAACTTCTCAGATGTATCTGGATTTTACAGAACAACCTCAAATCACCTGGAGACAGACATCAGAAAGTTTCCTACCTAGTGTGAAAGGAGAAAGGGGATTTTCATCTCTGGAATCATGGAGTGGCAAAATTTGACAGCACAGCAGTTTCTAATACTAGTTACTAGTGCATTTTTTACTGAATAAATGAATAGTGGTCAAAGAAAAGCAGGAGAGGAAGCAGCATTCATAGCTCAATGGATGTGCTGTGTCTGTTTCAGAGTCATTATGCTGGACTTCCTCATCCCACAGAAATGTGACTTGGAAACTTTACCAAACCTAATTGGAGCACTTTTTGGAAATGATGCTTCAACTGGGCACAGCATACAAAGAAGGAATGAGGAAGCTCTCAATGGCAGCTCTTTAGCTGAGATAGCTTTTACTCAGTGGCTGAGAAACATGAGGTACAGGACAGTTTTCTATCTGCTAGAAACAGACTTTTTATGATCAAGTAATTTTCATTTCACATACTAAGTTTAAGGTGCAAGAGAGATCTCTGTTACAGGTGGTTGTAAGAGTGGGTACTGTATAAAGGGGTATGCTTTTGATGTGGTTTTAGTTTACAGACCAAAATGTATCTGCTCTTACTTAATCCATCAGTAGATTAAACACTTTTCTCAAATATCTGTGAATGGTAGCTTTTAGGACTTAGGATTTGTGCATGAAAATAATATTTGGATGTGGAATGGAGGACTAAAGTCTGACTTAAGTAACACTTAATCAAACACAAAAATCATAGCATAAGCATACCGTCCAAAATATTCATTATATTTGCTGCTGTATGACATCTGAGGGCACTGTTAGCCCTGACTGTCCCTACCTAGCCTGCCTTGGGGCTTTTCCCATGATTCTGATAGCCCAGGACCTCATTCAAGTTCTTTCCTGAGCTATTTCACAGGTGGTTGTTTTGAATTGTTATGATTTCATGGAATCCTTTACTTGTCTCAAGTCACCCACCTGCATTTGTTAGATGATCACTAGGCCATTGATGGGACCTCTCTCTCATAGCCCAGTCCTTCTGAGGTGCCACTGGCTGGTTCCTCCTCATCAAGGGCATGGCCAGTAACAGGATTGCTTTTAGGTCTCGGCTGATCCCCCACTCTCTGCTCCCCAGAGGTCTCCCTTTTTACTTACCCAAAGCCAGGTGGCTTCACAGAGTGTCCTGTGCTCACTGCTACTCTCCATCAGTGTACTGGATTTGCACAGCCAGGTTTTGGCAGTGGGGGCTACAGGGGTGTTTGTGTGAGAAGCTGCCAGGAAGTCCCTCTATGTCTGATAGAGCCAATGCCAGCTGGCTCCAGGAGGGACCTGTCCCTGGACAAGGCTGAGTCAATCAGCAACAGCAGTAGCACCTTGGTGATAGTGTATTTAAGAGTGAAAAGACAGGTTGTTGTGAGGAAGAGATTGTAGCCAGAGAGGAATGAAAATATGTAAAGGGACAACTCTGCAGACACCAAGGTCAGTGCAGAAGGAGGGAGAGGAGATGCTTCAGGCACTGGAGCTGAGATTCTCCTGCAGCCTGTGGTGCAGCCCATGGTGAGGCAGCTGTGCCCCTGCAGCCCTTAGAGGTTAACAGAGGTGCAGAAATCCACCTGCAGCCCATGGAGGGCACTCATGCTTGAGCGGGTGGATGCCTGAGAGGGGACTGTGGCTCTGTGGGAAGCCTGTACTGGAGCAGGATCCTGGCAGGGACCTACAGACCCATGGAGAGGGACCCACACTGAACCAGTTCCTGAAGAACTTGTATCCTGTGGGAAGGACCCCACAGTGGAATGGGGGGAAGGCCTTCCATCCCTGAGCAGCAGAGAGGATGAACTGACCCTAATTCCCATGTCTGTCTTGCTTGTGCTGCTGAGGTGGAGGTGGCAAAGCCTGGAAAGAAGGGAGAANGGAGCAGGATCCTGGCAGGGACCTACAGACCCATGGAGAGGGACCCACACTGAACCAGTTCCTGAAGAACTTGTATCCTGTGGGAAGGACCCCACAGTGGAATGGGGGGAAGGCCTTCCATCCCTGAGCAGCAGAGAGGATGAACTGACCCTAATTCCCATGTCTGTCTTGCTTGTGCTGCTGAGGTGGAGGTGGCAAAGCCTGGAAAGAAGGGAGAAGTTGGGGGAAGGTGTTTTTAAGATTTGTTATACTTCTTGTTTTCCTGCACTGATTTTGATTGGAAATAAATTCATTTAATTTCCCCAAGCACAGTCTGTTTTGCCCATGACAGTAATTGGTGAGTGATGTCTCCTTCCCCTTTCCTCTCTGCCCAAAAGGCTCATGAGCCTTTTGCTGTATTTTCTCTCCCCTGTCCAGTTGTAGAAGCAGGTGATGGAGTGGCTTTGGTGGGTGCCTGGAATCCAGCCAAAGTCAAACAACTATAATCACTCTCCAGTAAACTGAGTGGGCATCAAGTTGAGATTTTGGTAAGGTCATTGTTATGATTATGAATAGAAAAGCATAGGTTTTGATTCTACATGGCTCGTTGATACTTGTATCCTTTTTAATTCAAGAAGAAAACAGAAATTAATGTAGAGCTTGATTCCAAAAGCTGATTTGAATTTAAAACATGTCATTTCATATTAAACACAGGGCCTCTATCTATAAAACTATATTTGAACATGTTTTTCAAGCACAGGATTGTCTTTCCTTGTTTTGACCATACTGCAGTACCCTCTAGAATCTGAAACCAGCTTCAAAGTATCTCAGTCTCTAGAAATTCTGCACACACTTGGTGTGCAACATTGGAAGGCCCTTCCCTGCTCTCAACTAAGGTTAAAATGCAACCAAGAAACAGCTCTTGTGTAAGAAAAGAGACCAAATAACAAGTGTACTTCAAAGGAAATTTGAAAAATAATCATTCTGTAATCTCTCTAGCAACACTCACATGAACACTGAAAAAAAACCCTTAAGACTTTTCTTTCAGCACACTCAACCACATGGTTAAATATGGGATTGCCAATACTAAATGAGGCAACCTTGATGGCACTTCTCTCACAAGGAACAGCTTGAAATTCACAGCACCTGGAGGCTGTTGTTTTCATGCTGTTTTGTAAATGACACCATGGGAAAGTGGTAAGCTCTCTCTTAGAAATGGAACTGTGGTAACAAACTGTTTGGAGTCAATTTGAAAAAATGTTATCAGCAGGAGGTGACTGGTCAATCAATGGGGTTTCTTTCATAGTCTTATAACCTGGGATGTACCTGTGCTACAGGCACAACACAAAATGCTTTCCAACAGCTTAATACCCTAGGCATTGCTAGAAATTTAGAGCTGGGGTCAACCTACATGTGGTAGCTTTCTTGACAGGTCAATTACCCAGCCTGGTGTTGCCTTGTTCTGCTCATTACCTGCCCCTAAACTGCTGAATTTAAATTCTACTTCTCATTTGTCACATTTGTTTTGTGGCTGCAGTCCTTACTGTCCTTGGCCTAAATTTGGCCCCCAAGTGTACAAGTGCAACTCTAAAATACATTAGCAGAAATCAATTAAGTCTCTCTCAATTTATGGCAACTGAAAGCTGAATTTGACCAATAAACTTTGCTGACCCTCTAAATGCCTGGATCAAATGCAGTGCTGCTGTTCTAGTTTGAGCCAGAAGAGAATTTAGCTATGTATCAGAAAATCAATTAAGTGAAACCTTCAAATAATCAGAGCTAACCTCTTATCTTGACAAGCACATGGAAACATGTATCAACACTATTATAATAATAAGGAAAAAGTATAAAAGTGAGTATGAAATGACATTACTTTTACATGTACACTATGACTTTGGCAATAGAGAGGAATATCCACATAAGATCACATTCTTCTAAACAAATTATTTTATCTCTGAGAACTATCATATGAAAAAGTTCTACATTATGATTTGTCTCCCCAGTGTGATAGCTTTGATATTTTGGATTAATTAGACCACTTTGAGTCCTTTCTGCTGGAAGATTAATATACAACAGAGGAAATACTTAGAGGTCTGAAATTAGACATATAGTAGAAATATGTAGGGCTGAAGAGGAAGGATATGGATGGTGTCAAACCCCTTGTCAGAGGCAAATGGCTCAGGATAAAGAGAAAATTAGGGAGTAGACAAGTCTCTCAGATTTAAATTAGGAGACTCTGTAGGGAAGTGCATAGTCATTAAATGCAATATCACCACCGGAACCTCCAAATATCTCACACTATCACTCAAAAGGTGTTACTTTATTCAGTAAAGCCCATTGCAATCCTTGTACATTTTTTCAGCTAACAGCTTCCATCTTTAACTCAATTGCTAATTGTTTCATAATGAAGATTACATATTTTCTTACTGAGATTAAAAGAGGAAGTGTTTTTACTTTGAAGGATAAGTCACAATAATGCTTTAGTTGATTGAATAGTGTTTCAGGAAGGGGTTGAGAAAGCTTTGAGAGGCTTTTGCTATAGTGCTTCCTGATATTAGATTTATTGTGTTCTGACTGCAGTGATATAATTAGATAGCTCTTTATTGTAGTTAGATAGGTCTCTATTATACAGAGATAAAAGCAAACCCCAAAATCAATTAAAGTTTTTGCTTTATCTGAAGCATTTTGCTAAAGTCAGTGTTCTTTTTATAAGCTACCTGTCTGGAGTTCTGCTTCTCCAAACAGCTGTTTACTACAAAACAACTGACACTGGGGGTCCAGAGAATGAGGACGGTGTAGGACAAAGAGGTTCACTTGTATGGCTTAGGCTCTGGGCAAAGGTCCTGTGGTGGAAGATAGAGACAGAGTGTCTTTTCTGTAGGGAAAGGCTGTCAGCTGAAACTTTGATATCCAGTGATTTATTCTTTTCCTCTTCCCTCCTGCCAGGATTACAGTATCAGTTGATGAAGTGATAATTATATACATAATTAATTCTTCATATGCACCCTTCTATGGACTTTTTATGGATGTGATGAAGTCACAGAGAAAATTTCCACTTTAGATGGGTTTTTGGGGTTCTTTTTTGGTAGTGTTTTAAAAATTATATATAGCATAAAGGTCAGCAGTCATGGGCTAAGTCAGAGCAAGGTTCTCTTTTTTTTTTCTTTCAACTGAAGTGATACAACAAAGCTGACAAGTAGAGGGGGAATACTTTCTTCTACCATATCCAGTCACATCAGATTGTAAAGCATGTGAAATAGAAAATTGTTATAAAAATGAGTGAACTGATACTGTGATTATAGCATAAATTTCTCAAATTAAAGCAGCTGGTAAATTTCATACAATGTGCCTTCTATACTGTGGAATAGCAAAACACATTATAACAGTTAGGACTTTCAGGATCCTTTCTTCAAAGGATCTCACTGCTCATTCAGAAAACCTTGTGTGATCAAGATCTTAATCTCTCCCTTCTGCTTGTATTTTAACACTTTCTAAGAACAAATTACTTACTAACAAGATCTGTGAAAAAGATTGAGAAAAATATATGGCACACCTGGAGACCAGTCCTAAGTATAAGTCTGGGCCATTTGACATCTGAGCAGAGAGGATAAAATTTTATAGGTTTAGCTATTAAACCCGTGATCAGATACAAATGGAAACATTCAGGGACTATTAACTAGTTTGAGTGGTGTCTTGGTTTAGAAGACAGGTGTCTGCTAGGGAAAGCTGGAGTTTTCCTTAGAATGGAGAATGTAAACCCCCCTCCCTCCGAATTATTATAATTTTGCGATTAAGGGCTTTCAGGCAGATATAGGAATAACAGTTCTTTTACTAAGAATGTTAGAAATGCAAATGTAATAGTACAAAAAAGACAAGTAAACAACAAACAAACCAACCCAGAAAACCCTACAAGTGGACATTCAGAACAGAAAAAAACCATTATTGGAGGTGATCCATGTGAAGCTCCTGCTCAAAAGAGCCGAGGAGCCCTAAAAATCGTCCTTAAAAAGCTCTACCATGGTGGTTCCGCCACATTGTTTAATTTCTGAGGGAATCACTTATTTTCTTCCGAAAAGCAAGCATGAGAAATGCTTTGGTATAAACAGGTAAAAGTTGGAAGACATGTAAGTAATTGTTAGAAAACCTTATTGTAGAAAGGGTAGAAAAGATATTTCAGTCCTGGCTTTGCAGAGAGGAAAATCTCCAGACTAATACATATTTATATTTTCAGATTTCTGTGAGTTCTTCTTTTTTTCCCCCTCTGAATTATTTTACTATTTGTTGCATGTTAAGAAAACAGAATGGGAGGAATTTCTGCCACCCAGTCCATATGGACAGATGCATATGTGAACATATGCATTTCATATACAAATAAATAGATCTATGCTGAGGTACATATATGCACATATCTATAAATTCAATGCAACCAAGGTATAGGTGGGATAGGGTTCTGCATTCAACATCTTTATCAGATGTAAACTCATTTTTATTAGCCATGCCTACAGGCAGCACTCTTTTCAATGAAGTTAGTGTATCTCTTGCAACAGATTAAAGTCAAATATGGTACTCAAGGGTCTCCTTCTCTGCTAACAGTTAAGCATTCCAGCGTGATGCAAGTTCCGAAACACCATCATATGTAGTAGTTCTTTGATATTAGCTTAGATTTTTAGTCCTAACTGGATATTAGAATATTTTGTGTTTAAAATATTCTCATCAATATGTTCACACTCTGATAGGAAAATAATGCTGATAAAATTAGAATACTGTATCAGCCTGAAAAGTGCTTGAGTACTTGTTTTTGACAAAGAGAAGAGAAACACCTGAATTTTCCAAATAATTATCTTGGGTTTTTTTCCATCTCTCTGCAGCAGTTTTGTTGTTGCTGTTGTTTCCTTAAAGGACATTGATAAACGGAACAAGAAATTTGTTTTTGTGGTATTTGGTGGTATTCCACATAGTCATATTGTCTAGTTTTTTTGTGATGAAGTATCTTCCCATGAATTCAAAGTAGGCCTCAATTTCATGGTTGTCTGTGATTTGCAAGAGCTCTCTTTGAATTAATGGTCAGTTTAAAAGCTTATCTCATCTCCTACTCAGCCTGAGCCAGAAAACTTCACCTGGTGCAAAGTACTATGTTCCAAAGAGAAACCACAATCTTCTCTGCCAAATTTGATTTAAATTAAATAAAAATCCATTTTATTTTATTTTATTTATTTTTATATTAATGCTGGCTTCAAGTGTGTTTATGGCTCACAAGCTTTTCAATTCTTCCAGGTTCCCATTAGAACTTCCGCAAGGTATTTCTGTCTTCTCTGATGAGCTCTCAGAAACACTGATTGATAGAAATACAGATGCCTTGAAACTAATGGGTGAAGTAAAAACACTATTTCAGTCCAAATTTTATTTGAGAATTTGTTTTGTTTTCCAATGTACTTGTCCTCCTTGTAAAATTACATCAGTTGAATTATGCTTCCTATGTTAAGTTTTAATATGTGGAACTACAGTGCAAATTGTGTTTCCCAAATATCTTGGAGGTAATTTACTATTATTGTCTTTTCTCGGTGGAAAATATATTTTTTTAAAGTAATAAAACCATTTCTAGTGATCCTCAGTTGCTCAAGCAGACTGCCAAAGTTCTCTGTGTTCTGTTAGCTGAGATTTAATTCTTTTGTCCTTCTGTAAGTGAGTATTTCTTTGATTTTTAAATGAATAAGTAACAAGGTGGATTGTGTCTGGTTTATTCTCTCCCCCAATACAGATGTACCATGCAGATGTACCATGTGAGCCAGTAGGAGCACAACCTCACTTCTATACTGAAAATGAATGAAATTTGCAAATTCTTTCTTTATTCTGAAGTAATACTCAGACAATGCTCCTAGATAGATTCAAGGAAAATGTTTTGTCTTGACTTTTTACTATGTAATAGAAATATTTTGGGGGAAAAAGTACTTCTTAAATTTTGTATCTCTTTTTAATCTGAAACATTATAAAACTGTTTTGGTCCACCAGCTCCTTTAAAAACCACAAATTTTGGTTACTAATAGTCTCTATTTAGTCACTGGCTTTGTTTCCACATGACACAGGTGGTCTGAAAAGAGGGAAGTAATTTCTCTGAGCAGAAGAATCATTACTAATCTAAGTTACACACATTTGTTACAGGACATGAGGACCAGTTGAAAATAAACTCTTTAGCCTACTCATGGTAGGAAATCATGAGAATATAGAAAAGAGTTTGAATTTTGTATTTTGAGAGTATGAGCTTGTACAATCAAAACACCAAGGGCAGCTGGTTGTTGAGAGGCGTGTAATAATCCATATTCTCCAAACCTCATGTTCTCATTTCCATCATGTCCCCGCTTGCAAGATATCGGAGAAATTTCAGAGTTTGTGGTGGTACTTTGGGAAGAGTTGGGGAAAAAGAAGAGAGAACAGTTCTGTAAGAAATTAAACTCTCATTCACCATGAACAGTTCTTCAAGCAGCTGGAATCTCAGGTGAAATGTTGCCTCTCTGCTAGTACTTCCTCCTTCTAAGTCAGAAATATTTTGTACATTGTTACTGTACTTCATACTAGAATGTGTGTTTTTGCTGGATTTTTTCTGCAGAAACTTCTCTCAAAAGGCCACCAGGCCATCAAAAACCAGCTAAGGTAAAATACTTTAATATGGGAGGAAGCAATGAATTTTAAGGACTGTGGATTCAATTTGGGTATATGTTGGATCCCAGCCCACATGATTATAAAAGCTGGATCAAGGCAGTAACAAATCCTACACAATATAGTCTGATATCTTAGAAATGCAAATTTATAATGTGAAATCTCTTTTAACAACAGCAATTTTTGTTCATTTTGTAAATGGCTGTTACTGTTCCTTGTAAATGTCATATTCACTTTTTTAGGCTTTTAAAGATTTGCTCAAAGAAAGGGAAAACATGCAAGAAATAACTGTTCTTTGGAACTGTTTGAACAAAATCTTGGATCCTCGGATGTTATCATCGTGCTCTCCTAGATTTTATCCTTCTACTGGAGCTGGAAATATGTGTGTCTAACATAGTGTAGCAGTAATAGAATCACTTAAATTTTGAAAGTGAAAAAAAATCGCTGCATTATCAGTAAAATATAAAACTTTTTTTAGAAGAGAAACTATAATAACTGCTGGCTAAATGTCCAAATAGCATATTTAGTAAGTTTCCTTTCTTCATTTTTATTAGTTACTTGGTAGATTTTGGTAGGCTTTTTGATGTTCCTAAATCAGTTTTAGAAATTCCAAGAAAGTAAAATAAAACTTCTAATCAATGTATATTCAATTTCTAAGAATAAAAAAAATGGTTTTAATATGTGTAATGTTTGGGCTTTTATCAAAAACCCTATATTCTTAGTTCTTGACTGTCTTATAAGTAAAAACATCTATTGGTGAAAGAATATTTCTTAGTAGCAGCCACAGCTACGCTGAAAATGCAGACAAAATTATGCAAAGGAGAGTAATCTTAAGACTTCTTCTAAGAAGACTCCTGTAATCATGACAAGAAATAAAATCAGTCTCATTAAATTTAGAGAACATCTGCATCCCTCTTCAAGTATCTGAATTTTCTTTGTGAGTAAGAGTTTTTTTTTTACCTATTGAGTAGAGAGAATCACTAATTTGAATGAAAGATGTGGGTTTTAGAAGTAAAAGATTTTAACATTGTAGTGTCACTGTCAATATGAGGTTTTGATTTGCAATGCAGAGACAATTATCACACTCTTTATGGTGCTACTAATAAAGAGATGCCTATATAATAGGGAGATCCATTTCAAGACAGGAAATTTATGAACCATGATGTGGACACATACAATCAAACTGAGTCTATTTCAAAATTAAGTGGTTATGCTGAATGAGCAAAAGGCTTTCTTTCCAGGCTGGATGCACATCTTAAGACTTCTGGGTTTTGTCATGAAGTACAACTTTTAGCTGATCTCAGGTTTTGTTTTATTTTCTCATCGATCTTGTCTTTAGTTGACTTTGGTATATGAAGCACCCAATCAATCACGAGCATCTGTTGAGCTGAGTCATCTGCTCTGAGATGGTACATGGGCTACAAGTGTCAGCCCTGGTCAGGTCCTTATTTTGGCAGACTCTTCAGTTAGGCAGAAGTGTGTAACTACCTCATCTTATCATGGTTCCTACAGGAGGAAAGGGAAAGTGCTGTGATCACTGAGTCATGCAGGTGAAAGGCAAATTCCATAAATAACACAGAAGCTGTCTGCAGTCTACTTGTGTTTTAATGTCACTGACATTTGTTCTTTGCTGACCCCTGCAGATTGCCTCCAGTTTTGAACCCCTGAATTTCTGATGTTGCACACCTCCTTTCCAGTATATATGAGCTCATCTTATGAGCTCATCTAATCTTGAGAGAGATTAAAAACTTAAAACAATATTTAAGTTCTTTTCTTTTCCAGAAACAATAACCTTGACATTTTCCTTTTACCCTTCACATTGAATAGTGCTGTTGATTAGTGTTGCAAAAGTATATTAGATTATGAACTTTAACCAGAATTGCACCAGGCTGTAACTGAAAACAGTTCAGGGCTGATTCAGGTTTGCATCAATTACCAGGAATTCTGGCATGAAGGGAAAGTGCATTGTAGAAAGGTGAGGATACCCACTTATCCCATCTATAATTAGATAATGACTACAGGAAAAAAATGAAAGCAATGCATTAAACCCATTTCTATCAGTTTTAGGATTTCTGTGTCAATACCTTGAGTATTCATGTAGTGATCCAGAGAGATTGAATTTTCTTTAACTGAGGTGATCATAGGGTTGTTTCTATAGTATTACTTGAATTTACTCACTTGTACTTCTTTAAAGCTGTGGAATTGGTTTATCCCTGCTATTTGAACAAATATTGAGTTGTCATGCAGCAATGAAAAGCAAAATGTTGTGACTGTAAACATATTAATTGACATTTTTGTCTCCATTAAAAGCTGTTTTCTCATTACACTAGTCTAAATCTTCAGCATCTCCATGATTTGCTTCCACTTTTATCACTGAACTGAGACAGATATTTTCTGTCCTACTGCATGTGTATTTTATTTTATTTTGGTTTTGCTTCCACATTTGGGAAAATTTCAGGAAGTGCTGAGCTGAAAGGTACAGATTCTTTGTATTAAAATTCTATGACAGAACTGTCATGTCCAACTAGATTAAGATTTCAGATCAGCCTTGTGGCACTCCACAGAATCCATGGTGTTCTTCTTGACCCTGGCACCAAGTAACCCAGCTCACAAGGGTGAGTGGTCAGGGTAGCATCTGATTCTGCATGTTGAGCTCTTGTGTGTGAATTGTTCACCTCTCTTGTACACTCTGCTATTAATATTGTTGTTGCAACTGTTCATTTTTTATCTCATTGTTTCTAGTAAATTTTTCCTATCTCCACAAGTGATATTTAACTTTTGCACCTCCAATTGTCCTCTCCAGCGCTTTGCAGGGGGGGAGGAAGTTAATGAGCAGCGCATGGTTTGCAGTGTTCTCAGGGGAGCACTAAACTGGTGAAGAACACTAGATTGGGGAACACCATTCCTAAACCATGAGAGTTTAATTGTTTTTTTGGGGAATAATATCTTCTGTGTCTTGGTACAAAGCCTTTGTTCATTTAGCAAGATGCTGCAAAAAATATCAAGTCTTTCTTTTGAGGACTGGCTCCTGCTTTGTACTTGCTTCATCTTGTGCTGAGATATGTTGAATTTATTTTGTCATCTATTGTTTTTTATCTCACGTTCTATTTATATCAGACTGGTGGACTGTCTGAAGAATGCTTTTTTAGAATAGAATAGAACATAATTAAATATTTTAGGTTGTGAGTGATCTATAATGCTCATCTTGTCCAACTGCTTGACCATTTCAGGGCTGATCAAAAGTTAAAGCATATTATTAAAGGCATTGTCCAAAAGCCTCTTCAACACTGACAGGCTTGGGGCATCAACTACCTCTCTAGGAAGTCTGCTCCTGTGTTTGACTACCGTCTCTGTAAAATAAAAATGTTTCCTTATGTTTCCTTATGTCCAGTATAAACCTCCTCTGGCATGGCTTTGGACCTTTCCCATATATCCTATCATTGGATACCAGGGAGAAGAGCTAGCATCTTCCTCTCCCCTTCCCCTCCTCAGGAAGCTGTAGAGAGCAATGACTTCACCACTCAGCCTCCTTCTTTCTACTCAAACTACGCAAACCCAAAGTCCTTGGCTGCTCCTCAGGAGACATTCCTTCCATCCCTTTCATCAGTTTTGTTGTCCTCCTTAAATTGTGGGGCTCATTTTCTGTTGTTAAGAGTTTTTTGATATCCAGTTTTTGTGCTTAGAAGTTTGGGATTTTAAAAAAAGTTACAAGCTAACAGCTGTCAGCTTCTTTTGGACAAAGGACTTCATAAACAGCAAAAGGAGAGCTGTCCTGACACTGATATGACGTCTACTTGAGTATCACTCAAGCTGATCATGACAGCCACATGGTAAGCCATGTGCTCCTGCTTTATAGGCTGTTAAGATGGACCTGTAAGGCAGAAGTGTTTCAGGAGCATATCTGTGCACTCCTAAAAGCAGTTATTTGCTAATGGGGAAGAAAAAAGTCGTATCTGGAATTTACGAGCGCATTTTAAGAAATATCTCATTTCTATACAAAACTAAGTGAAAGTATTCCATCAAGCCTTTGAAACTTGGTGACTTCTTTGGAAATATATTTTCTGAGAAGTTGTCTACCAGTAGTCCTACTGATATGACAGCTTCCAAGGTACTGAGCAGGTTTTATTAGTTTATTAGCAGATGTGGTTCGCTTTCTTAATCACGACTTTCTGAAGACATTCCTTGTTATTGCTAAAGACTAAAGGAAAGTGAATTTCAGAGAAACACCTTAAATCCTACTAGCATCTTTTCCTACTATTCTTCTCTGTCATGTTGCAGTCTTGTTTGCCAGTGAAAATACAAATTTAATACTAGGTTGCCTCATATAGGAGACTTTGTGAATATAAGTGTACTGCTTTTCCTTTGAAAGTGATCTACCTTCACTTGTCATCAAATTCATTCTCTTACAGAGCATGTACAGTAAATGTGGTCTCTTTCCCTTCCCTGCGAGTTTGCTCTGGTTTTACTTGTTGTCTTTAATCAGGCCATTTGCCCTGTTTTACTCAACCTCTTCTTGCTTGGTGCAAAACTTCTTTCATAATCAGTCTTATAAATTACTATGGCATGAACTCCCCATGAACTCCACAAGTTGCCTCAAGCATTTCAAACAATCAGCTGTGATACATTGGTGCAGTAGGCAGTGAAGAAAAAAACCTGAGGCTTGATCAAATACTAGCCTGTTTCATCAAGGCCATTATTTGTCACAAAGGGGTTGGCCCATGCTTTTTGTGATTATCTCTTGGAATACAAGAAAGATACCATATGATGTTTTCACCTAAAGTCAGGAAACACCTCTTTACTGTGAGGGTGACTGAGCAGCGGCATTCCTCTCTTTCCCAGACAGGAGGTAGAGTCTCCATCCTTGGAGATATTACAAGGCCACATGATTCTGGGCAACCTGCTTGCGTAAGGGGCTGGATCAGGTCACCTCCAGAGGTCCCTTCCAACCTTGGCCATTCCATGATTTTGTAAATTTTTGTTTTTTTCACCTTTCATTTGGAAGTAGATAATAAATTTTAATTGGCTTGTTCTTCTGACTGGCATTGGGAAAATTGGATTTTGCTGATCCTTTATTTTGAAAAAAAAAGGCCAGTCTGTACTCTAAACTAGCTAGAAAGTTGCCCCTGAAATCACTTGGAAGAATTAGGGGCCTCCAGGACAGTTACCTCATCCAGAAATAGCTGTCTATATCTCTAAGAGCAGAGTAAGAATGTAGTTTAGAGGACGTGTAACTTCTGTATGTCCACAATTAGGGAAGATGACCTCCTCTGTTGGCTTCTGTATGGCCTTCTCTCTTGCCTGTTTTCTGAGTGGCTCTGATCTCTTAGGAGATTTTCTGCTGTCATTAGTGAGGATATTATGATATGAGAATATAGGGGAAAAATACTACACACTTGGCTTGGGTAAAATCCTGCTGTTTGGAGAGACAATTGAGGTTGCTCTGCAGGTGTCCAACACAACAAATGTGTATTCATGTTTGCTCTGGAGGATTTGTTACCAGACTCTTGCTATCCCCTTGCCCTGGCAGCGTGGTAGAACATTTTATATTTCTGTGTTATGGAAGGACGGAAAGTACTAGCTGGCAGAAGATCTCATGATCTGACTTAGTTGCTATTTATTTTGTGGTGTAAGGCTGCTTTGCATAACTTGATAAGCACATACCTGTGTTGTGTACCATGCATCAAATACCTAACAGACTCTATTGCAGACTAAGGCACTCAGTCCTTAAAAATGATCTGTAGTCATGGATATTGAATCTTTGCCTGAATAGTTCCCTCTCCTTGAATACACATCTTGAACTTTTCCCACATAGGTGGGCCCATTATGTGCTGGGAGTGGCACATAATGGGCTTTCACTCATGGTGGTAAATAAAACAGGCCGTACAGTGCATCTCCATATAGTTAAAACTGTCCTTCTGCTCCATTCCCACCCCTCATAAATGGGATTGTCGAGGATGGCAGCTCAACAGTTGGGCTATGGTGTGTGAGGGCTCCAGGTTGTGTCCTCACTCTGCTTAACTTGCCAGCATGGAAAACCTGGCAGGTACCTGGATGCAGGACCTATAAGATTTTCTTTTGCCTGAATGGTGGCCCAAGCACCTTACCAGCGGTGGCTCCCTGGGGATGAGTGTTGGGAGTGGCAGGGGCTCCCCAGGCAGTGACAGCACAAAAGCAGGCAGGGCCTGTCCCACTCTCCAGACAGGAATTGGGCATCTGGGGGTACGGGGACAGACACAGCCCTGGAATTGGAGACATCCCTGAGGATTGGGATGGGCCAAGACCAGCCTGGGACATGGACCCAAGGGAGGTCTGGCTCATCAGGGCCATGGATCATGGCTGGGCAAGGTGAACCCTGTATATGCATATATATATTTATTTATAAACACCAGTTAGTGTCATTTCATTCTAATCTGCCCCAAGGGACCTATTAACAAGAACCTGGGCTACCCTCACCTTCAGGGACAGGTCATAACCAGAACCATGCCCCCTCTCAATTCCCACTGCTGGTGGGGTTGCCACAGCGCCCTTCACAGGGATGCCAGCTTTCAAGCTGGCTGCTGTTGTTCCCAGGGCCACGCCTTTTCCATGTCTCTCCATGGCAAATGTGGATCCAAAGACTGCTGTCTGGGTGTGTAATCACCAATGACTGTCATGTAGGAGAAAATGATAAAAGGCATAATCTACTGTTTCATGTTATAAGTAAAAATGAATGATTTTGTTCTCTTTCTCTGCCTAGTTTCAACACGATATTTTTTCCTCTAAGTGTCCCCACCACCTGGCTTGGCTGTTGTGTGTTCCCCACAATCTCCTCATATTGGCTCCACTCCTTTGCTTTGACTGGGATACTCAGAGACAGACTCCTCTGCTATAGCAGGATCTTTTTGCCTTGTGGTACGAAACTGACTGCTGCTCATTCCTACATGCTCTCTGAGCTTCCAAGTGAAAGAGCAGAATTTACACACTGTGTAACGTGCACTAGTCATTTTCTATGGTGGCAACTGCAAAACTGATGGCTGTTCTCACTGGGTAACAGTGATTTGATTATGATTTGATTTTATTATGAAGAGTTTTGCTTTAGTATATCATAAGATCTTTAATTGTGAGCAATTATTCTTTTAATTATTTTATTTTCTTTGATTTTTAATGTATGTGTTTGGCTTTCTGATATCTATCATATGCTGCTTTCTGAAATGTTGCTATTTAATGTGTGATATTGAAACAAATAAAGATGTATTAACCTTTTTTATTGTCTTAAGGGTGGGTACTTGATAATTTATTGTCTCTAAGCATCTCAGTTCCTGTCTTGCCTCAAAACTCCACTCCTTCCTTGCATGGGTGCAGTAGGGTGTTGGCCACATGGAATGTGTTTTTTATTGGTGTGTGTCTCACAGGAATCATAAGTAATTTAGGGTTAATGTGTAGGGGTAATAACTGTCTTATTTTTGCTGAAATAAAATATGTTTTCCTAATATTTGTATTACCTGAACTTTCACTTTATCTACCTCTAACTTGATATTCTATCTTAATTTACTTGGCCTCATGGTATTGTTATTATGCTATCAGAGAGCTCAAAAATTTGGTTCTGCTATTTTCCTGTCTCTTTATGTACACTTCTGAAGAGGTCTTTGTACCCTTCACACACATTGATGCCCACAATTCATTCGCATTCTCTTTCTTACTCTGTTCTGCTGCTCTGTCTTTGCATCTGGTGTTAGTCCGAATTTCACAGTCCATTTATTTTTTTCCTCATTTGCACTTCATTGATGTTGCATACATGCAAAGATCTCTGAGTCACTGATTTCTTGCTCATTATGGGGGCATTTTTTTCTTGTCTGCCATCCTTTGCATAATGATTTGTCAGAATTTTTACATGTGGTCCCATGTAAAGGGAATTTCATGATTATCCTTTTTTTACCCCTCAATAACCATTGGTCTTTGGATTTTCCTCATCTCTTCTGCTTTGTATTTGACTATCTTTCTTTGCTGAATTTTCACTAAATTTTTATGCTTTCCTTTCTCTGCCTTCTTAAATACCTTTGTTGCTGCTTTGTTTGTGTTCTCTATTTGGATGTGAGTTTGTTCACAAGCTGTCCAGGTCTCTGGTTCTCTGTAGAGTTAATGGGATCTCTAAGCATTCACATTTGAGTGCCTGAATTTTTGTCCTGTCATTATTCTATCACCAATTAGTTCAGGCTGTACAGTTTGGTAATTGCATGAATCAGTCTTCTTTGTGTAGTTTGCCAAAGCTCTGACCCACTGTTCTGCATTGATGGTTCTTGATTTATGCAAAAAGGAGTCTTTCATGTAACAGGATTTTTTAATGAATTCAAATGCTCAGGAGCATTAAGATTTATCCCTGCCTGCTGCTGATGTAGTGGGATGTCACCTAAGTGTAAGACACTCTTCACCCATAACAGCTGCACCAATCTTCTCCTCTTGTGTTTATTTTTCCTTTCCCTACTTTCTAGAGTCATGACAAAATCTGTTGTTTTCCTTTGTTTAAGTAGTCCTGTGAATTCTCTCTTTAAATGCCTGTGTGCTGAGGCACTGGACTATATTGTCCCTTATTATTTTTGTTGTCTGTAAGATCACTTTGAATTTCCTCTAATTGTCCATAAGCACAAGCAAAGATAGTCAAAACAGGTCCACATTCATGTTTTTTTCCTTCCTTCACGTGTAAGGTCTTCAACACTCTCACAAAGTCCAGCATTTTATCCTGAGGAAGAACTCTACATTGTTTTGACAATGTTACTTTTATCTTTCTGTCCTCTCCATCTCTTCACTCTGTGTCTGGCCTCTAGTCACTTGTTCCTTATCCCCCTGGCTCTGTTCTGAATCTCTCACTATTTTGTATTGTGGTATCTTTGCCCTGCTAGCTCCATACCCCACGCTTATCAAATCTGTCTCACCTGTCCCTTAGGACATCTTTCTGCTGGTTTGCAGATTTGCTGCTTTTAGCCACCTTTTTGCTCCTCCTCCTAACACCTTTTCTTGCTATATCTACTTATATTTTGTTCTTTAGTGTAGGACTCATATAGATTCCTGTTTCTTCCTTGGGATCTGGCACAAGTGATGAAGTTGGTGCAGTAAAGAAGGTGTTGCTTTATCCCTGGAAACAGTGTAACAGCAGTTTTACCTGTTGAACAGTAGGTAGCCTCTACTATACATAGGGAAAATGGGATGATTCCCCCAGCACCAGAAACCTGGTAGCCCAATCCATTTTAAAAGCAAATTTGCAAAGCATATTTTCCTGATACAAAGGCCATTACCTTTTCCTTTCATAGTTTCTGCTCCTAAATGGAATTTTTAAAGAGAAGATCACTGTTTTGTTTAGTAACAGTACTGCCTAAACCTAAGAGAGGATAAAAGTTGAAGCCAGGTACACTGCATATGAAATGGAGTGAGAACATGAGAACATTTTCTGAGTATTGACTGTTTGTTGCATCAGGCAAAATAATTTTTTTTGGAGGAAGTATACACTCCCTTCAAGGTATGTGACACTATTTACATTTATGCCTTTTTTTTTTTTTTTTTTTTTTTTTTTTTTTTTTTTTTTAACTTGGTATATGCGGGAGGATGATGACAGCAGCCTGTCACAGGAACAAATAATGGAAATAACATCCTTGGTCTCACAGCTGTTTTTTTTAAATTGAGCCAAATCAGTTTCTACCAATTCTTGTATTGCCTCCCTTGCGTCACATTTCGGCTGGGCTCCTGTTGCTCTTCTGTAAAAGGAGTACCAGGCTACATGCTCATCCCATGAGCTGTGCTGAGGTGAGGAACTGGCCTTTGGTGATGCAAAACTGTGTCCATGTCCCTGTTTTGACCCATGGCATGGTTTGGGGAGGACCATATGCTGGGGTCTTTTCCTGACAACTAGAATAGATGAGGGTAGTCAGCTGTGTGTTGGGAAGGGAGATACTAGCCATTTGAAGGTGAGTCACATTGTGCCACTTGCCATCTCAGTGCCAGAGGCTAAGCTCAGTCTGAGTTACTTACACAGTGGAAGTCTGAATGGATCAGCTAACTGACCTGGGCAGGGGACTGTTCCTCTTGTCAGTTTGTTGGCCTCTATGGTGAAATGAAGTTGGCTTCAATAGAATTGAAGCTAGACCATTATTTTCTTTAAGCTGTGACATGGATGTGGACATTTATCTTTTATGTTAGTAAACCACAAGCAGTTTGGTGGACTTTCAGAAACTATGAACAGAAAAGAGCTGTTCAAACAGTGTGTGTCCTTCCTACATATCTCTTCATGTTTCATTTCTTTTCCCCATACAGCCCTCTAGTTTTAACTTGTGTGCTCTGGGCTTGCATGTGACTTTTACTTCTGCAAAAGCTTTTAGACTCCACAGTATGTGATAACTTTTACCAAGGAGGTTGCACTTAAGGACAAAACTGGAAATAGTAAAAAGCTGATGAATGTATTTAAAGACAGCAAAAATAAAATAAAAATTTCAAATGTATCAGTTTATTGCAGTTTTCCTTTCCCTTTTCCCACCTAACTAATGTTAGAAAGAGGCTCTTGATAAAATACCAGTGCTAACTGACTGTTGTCATACTGTTGGTATGTTTTCACAGAGTATGTTGTGATTAGCCATGACAGATATGTTAAGCTGGAATTTTGTGCTGAAAAGTCACAGATAGTTATAAAGCAGTAAGTTTGAATTCTGATATGTTGCCAGGAGTCACCCCCTGCTCAGGCTGGCAGGCATGAGAGAGAAGCTCTTTCAGAAGCTACTTTCCAGTAGTCAGCAAAAACTCACTTTGATTTGATAGCAGCACTAGAAGGTCAGATTTTCATGGATTGTATCTGTGTTGTCACTTTGGGTCTGCATCTGTGCTGAAACCCCTGAGCACAAACCTGTGGAATTCACCAGGGAGCATCTTGTCTTCTCATCCAGGCGCACTGCCTGATTTCTCTGTTCCCAGTCCTGCATGTTCTGTTTGCTCTGTGTGTTTCACAAAGTCATTCTGACAATTGCTTCTGTACATCAACAACCTGTTTGGCTCTCTCAGCTTGTCTTTGCCTTGTCTCTGCTCATAGGCTGTATCTATCAGGCTTTTCTAATTCAGAACAAAATTGATCTCCAGTGGTCTCATAACGCTCTGTCTCTCTTCTAAGCACAGGGCTGCCTTCATGTCTCTCCCTGCACAGAAAACCTGCAGGTATTCGTAACAAGCACAAAGCATGGGTCAGAGATGTCTATCCACTTCCACACGGGCAGAAAGGAGAATGGAAGATGAAGAGCTGATAGTTCTTACCATACTCAACCAAGCAGAATTGTCCCTTTCATGCCTGATAGATGGAATTTAAAGACTACAATGATAGTTGTTAAAATCTGAGCGAATATATGAGTACAGGACTTATACTTACTGAAATGTGGGGTGAAAATGAGAAGGATCTGTATGTAGTTTAGCTGAGGAATGATGCAAGTGGAAGAATAGAAGGATGAAAATGGGTGGGTGCTGGTGTGACTGCAGGAAAGATAAATACTCTAAAGAGCAGTAATCCACAAACAGGTCTTGGGCTAAAATTTTGGCTAAATCTATTTGATTTTCTCCAACTGTTATAAGGATTCCATTTAGTTGGAGTAAGACTTGAGCAGAAACAGTTTCAACATTTTCCTTGAGATTTTGCAAGTGATTTTGAAAACTGCCAAAAAAGAGATAGCCTAGAATATTAGGGCAGGTACTAGATAGAGACAGGATTTCCAGGTTTCTGATATTTGGTTTCTCAAGCTTCCAAGATTTTTATAGGTTTTGGATCAGGTCTTCAAGATGGTTTACTACCATGTTTGAACTCTTTTGAGCATCTGTCCATAAACCAGTGTGGAAGAAGAGATTGGGAAGTGGAGAAGCTCCAGATCTACATACACCAGATGCATGCTGTAATTTTCTTTGACAATATGGCACTTGAGAAGTTTATGATTTCTTGATCACTCCAGAATGGTTTGTGGCCCACAACAGTAAAAGAGTAGAGAAGTCACTATGTAGGAAGTCATAAACCTTTCTGAATTATATCATGCACAGATGTATCTCCCATTTAATGTCCTCTTTAATTTACTGGCTGTTATGTAGGACAAATGTTTCTTGTGCAAAATATAATTTTAAAACCAAAAGCAGAATTGTTTACTTACAATGGTCTGCAAAAGAACAGGAAGGGCTTATTGTTTTTAGGAATAGGCAGCAACAAATAAAGATGTCACAGATATAAAAATAAACTTATGCAAGGCTGCATACAGAGTAAATAGCCAGAAGAAAATCGTTTTTGGGCATTCATAGTCAAATTATGTCATGCATGTTAGTCCCCTTTTCCTCACTTGGAATCAAAGCAAAAATTCAAGATGTCAAAGTAGAATTACTTTTTGAGGGCCTAATTCAAGGCCACTCTATCACAATGGATCTGTTTTTGTGCTTTCAGTGTAGATTCTTATGCCATCTTATTTCTACAACCCAGTACAATTTTCTTCCTTGACACCTAATATAAAGCAAAGAGAGTTGAGTAACTTCTGTAACACCAAAAATGCCAAATGTCTGATTGGTCAGAGGAGTATAAATACAACCAGCTGTGCAGGTCAGATACATTTTCTGTTCCTGATTCAGTGTGGGAAATTCCAGCAAACTTGTTGGAGTTCTGTGCGGGTGGGTTCTGCACACTCTCATTGGACCTTATCTGAAGCCATGGTTTGCTAGCAGTAAAATTAGGTAAGACTAGTGACACATAGATATAGGGCAGTACAGAGAAACAAGCTTTGAAAATGTGGTTAATCCCTCTTATGTAGCTGTTCTGACATGATGCAGCCATGCAGACAAAACCTGCTTGTAAGGGTTCTAGAGCAGTGATTTTCAACCTTCTTCAGTGAGCAGTAAAAATCTTGGTATGGAGTGGACCCCTGTATCATAAGCTGATTAACTTTTCCTAATAATCTTTAGGCCCCTGCAGACCAGGGATAATGCTTCAGATCGCAGATGGAAGAAATTTCTTAAGCAGAGACTCTTTTCTGTATTTTTGCAACCTGTTCCACGGAGAGAATCAATCCACTGGCCCTTCTCATATGATAACTCACAAGATAAAAACAAGCTTTCCCGAAATAAAGCAGGGGAAATTTGCATGACAGTAATTCTTTCTAAATTTCAATTTTCCTCACAGAATTGACTTGTCTTTGCTAGAGAATGACAGAGAGATGTGTAAGTCAAGTAGATCTCATACATCCTCATGAAATTCTCTTCTGCCACGTTACCTTATGGACAAAATTGCCCATTGGCTTCATAGTGGGTTTGTATCTTGCCATTTCTTTAGAAATATTAAGAATGTGGATGCAACAGGAGAGAAGCAGAAGCAGGTCCTGACAAGTGGATTTCTCTGTGGATTGCTGCAGTTGGATGAAAGTATATGGGATGTAAGAACCACAGCATTGTAGTTGTCAGCTCAGTTTTCTCTGTGGTTAAAAGCTTTGTCTTGTAGTGTGGCAGGGTAAATCCTCAATAACCTGGGCAATCTTCTAAGGTAGCCCCTTGTAAAGAGTAGTTGATGGTTTCAATGTAAAGCAGTCGTTGCAGTACATCTGGACCTGCTCTGGCACCTCAGTGGTCATAATGTTCTCTGCTGGATCATATCTAAAATGCCTACGCATTTTCTGCTTGCCTTTTAATGCATTTCATATAGGAAGGACAATGCAGAGGTATTTATTTTATGAAGCAGCCATATTCCATTAATTTTTTTGTGCGTGGTAGACTGTTCACAGATGTAAAAAAACCTGAAAATATTGAAAGATAATTGGTAATTTCCCATGTTCCTCAAATAGCCTAGCCAAAAATTCACCAGAATTTTCTGCAAAAATTCTGGGGCTGTGAAAATACCTAAATATTTCTTTCATTTTGCAATTCATGAAAAAATAACTGAAATACAAAGTAAAAATATATCTCATTTAAATGACACATCTTTTATCTATACCACTGTTTTCAAGGTTATATGTATGCTTGGTGAGAGATGAAACTGCAATGTACTGTCACAAAAGGCTTATAGACCACCACGTTTTTGCTACATTTGTACAGATTTGTCATAAAGTCAGCAGGCTCAGGAAGCTTTGGGCCCTGGCACAGCTGCTGATGGGGAAAGGCGAGGCAGAGCAAGGGAGGGAAGGACTTGTGGTTGAAGCTGGGGAAGGAGGAAGGATTTTGGCAGTCTGGAAAGGCAAGGGCAAGTGAGAAGGCAGTGACAGGGGCTGTAATGGGAGAAGGAAGGAGATGGAGGAGGACTGAGAGAGGAGTGTAATAATTTGTGAGGGCTGTCAGGAAATGAAGCATGAACAGATGGGAGAATGCAAATGAGAGAGAGAAGACAGCAGCACCTCTCAGGCTCAGCTGCAAAGAGGTTGAAACTGACACCTATGTTTAATATAATCCTCTGTTTGACTCTGGCTTTGAGAGCAGGGATATCTGGAATGTGGGTTATGGAATGATTTGGAGTGTGTCTTTCTATGTGGCAATTGCTATCTCTTGTGTAGCAGCTGGTTTGAGCCCTGCAGCCCAGACAGAATGAGCTATGCAAATAGACGAGGAATGAAGGCACTCCTCCTCCTCTCTATCTGTCTCACACCCTCTCTGGATCATCCAGCCAAAGTACTGACATCCTGTTGGGGGCTTCAGCATCTTGCCAAGAATACCTAGGAAGCAGAAGGGCACTGGAATCATAAATCTAAAAGTCTTGCAAGGCAAATCCTGTGGTGATATATGTAAAATCTATATTCTGCAGAGAGCCTTAGAAACTGAAATCCAGCATTTTGTTTCCTACTAGAGAAAGTACATATGGCTTAAAAAAATTCTGGAGAAAGGATGTCATTATTTATTAAATTCTTTGAGATTAAGGCCTAATGAACCCTACTGACTTAATCACCATCTCTTTCCACCGTATTTTTTTCATAAGTAGTTTTTGTAGAAATTGGTGCCACAGTAAATTATGTACATGATTACCATTTTCAGAATGTTGTTATAGTTTGACTTCTTGTCATGGAAAACTTACAGATCACTGAAGCTGATTTCAGTACAGCAAAACTTGCTAACTGTGAAAAAAACTGAGCACATTGTTATCTTTCACTAAAAGGTTATAATTCTTTGGCACCGATGCCAAAATTTGCATAGTATCTTAAAATACACAACATGCCTGTCCCTCAAATTGTTGTAAGAGAAACACTGTGCTTGCTCAAAGTGATTATGCAAAGTGAGTCTTGCCCTGTTTTGAACTCTGAGTCAAAGGATGTAAATATTTTTAAAGGAGCTATTGGCTTACAAATGTGAATCCAGCTGAGACTTTAAACATCAAAGAGACATGTTGATGGAGATCAGTAAGAATTTACAAAGCCATATGACTTGGAATATCAGCCAAAGATGAAAAAGAGACTTAAGTCCTGTGATCCTTACTTTCCCATAGTAGGTTGCATTTTCCTGGGGATGCTCAATTGCTATTAATGCCAAAACAGTACCAATAAATGTTCATCTTCATATCTGTATAATATCAAATTATGGTCAGTCAGACATGATTCATTGACAGTTTCTTTCTTTATTATATAAGCTTCAGAAAAGACCATTAATCCCATTTCAGCCATCACCAGAATTTTTGAGGTGCTACAGTTATTAGGCATCGGAATAAGCTTTATTGGGACAGCAAGGTCAGGTAAAATAGATCAGGATGGGAAACCTGTGTGTAAATGAGCATATTTCACCAGAGGTGTTGGAGAAAGTGTAATACACTCTTTCTCTTGCTGAGGAGAAGCAGGGGAAGAGACGCAGTGTACAAGGAGCAGTTTCATGTGGAGACACAATTCAGCCTTTCACTGGATGGTAGTAGCAGTAAACACTGTGTCTCCTTTCTGGGAAAAGAACCTTTCAGGGTGTCTTTATTTTAACTTTTGTATGTACCTACAAAAGATTTAAGATGTTTTTTGTTTAACGTGGAAAATCTCTACCTCATGTTTGTTCTACATGATATATAGATATGTTACCTTTTACTGACAAAAAGGTAAATGTACAAAAACTGTGCATCATATTCTGATTTCATTTATTGGTGCCTGTATGAAAGGAGAGGCATCAAAAAAGAAAACCATTCTTTCCCACCACATTTGTTCCACCTGTAATTAAACTTGGCAGTCAGTGGTTCTAGAACTCATTTTTAGGCTTTTAAGGTCATTAATCCTCACATTAATTGACAAAAGAGCTTGTACTCCTTCTTTCCATAAAAGGAATGCATCCTTTTATCTTTTGCCTTAAAAATTGCCAGGCCTGGACCTTTAATTGGGCATGGCTTGTGTCTGCAATGCAGCCATTTCAATGGTGTCAGGGTCAGCCTTCTCAAGTCACAGAAATGCATCATGTTAGGAAACCTATGGTGGCCTGCAATCTGGTTTCTTCACTGAGGAAATCTGTAAGTAACCAAGTTTGTGAACGTGCCCACATGCCATCCGAACTTCACAGCAGGATTTTCTGTGCAATTTTTTGTTAACTTCATCTTTTTTTCAAAAGTAAAGGTAACCGTCTTCAGTCTTCTTCGTTGGTCTTGACCTGAATTTTCAGAAAAGGGCAAGCAAGCAGAAAGTCTTTCAAAAACTAAAGGGGATTATTAGGTTAAAAAGCTCCCAAAATCTACCTGTAGTAATTTCAGGGAGAAAAGAAAAGAAAAGAAAAGAAAAGAAAAGAAAAGAAAAGAAAAGAAAAGAAAAGAAAGCCTTCTGGATTATTCTTGTCATTATTTGTTTCTTGGAAGAGCCATAAGTCCTGATATAAGCACCTCCTGTGTTCCTAGTTCTTGGGCAATTTCTAAGCCTATACTTGTAAAGAAAAGAATAGATATATGTAAATTCCTATTCCAGAAAACACGTTTTTTCCCATTTATATTTCAAATGTTTTAAAATGAAAAGGTTTCAGCTTCTTCACAGACTTTCTTCCAGCTTTCAAAAAGCTCCTAATTTAGGTCAAATGTGTAGATTGCACAAATGTTCATCTCAGGTTGTCAACCTCCTTCTTCAGTTCTGAAGGTAGTGTGAAAACTCACCCTCATTTTCTAAATCTTTTGATATCATTTGGAAACCTAGTGGATCACCCAGTGGGCCACTGCAAGGAAACCCTTTGGATCAAGTAATGAAATAACAATTAAGGGAACAAAAAGCTGTACTCTACATACACTTAGGTAAGAATGATGAAACCTTAGGCACACTGAATGAACGCCTTAACATTCACTGTTCGTCCAAAGAGTTCACTGTCAAAAATCTATTCCTCAAATCAGACTTCAAAACGATTTGTGTAGTCTGGCTCTGATATCAGTCATGGTTACTGATAAGCAACATAAATTGGTATCACATTCTTCATGATCGTATTTGTTCATTATGGTTTGAATGGAGCTGAGAAGGATTTTCTAGCGTCCTTCAGCTTCTGAGCTGTGCTGAAAGTGAACCCTGAAAGTCTAAAAGGCAGATCTAGCAAAAGAGATCTTCTGCCTTAATTTTAAATCTTATTTCTAGTACTTCTCCTTGAACTCTTTTCCATATTTAGGTTTTGCTTCAGCATGCCAGCAGCTATATATTGGATAAGGATACAGAATCAGAAAGATACATTGAGCACAGCACTCCCACGCCAGCACTCTGCAAGAATTTCTCTGGATGATGTTTCTGTGCAACATACGTAGCCTGATCTTGTAGAAATGGCTGTTTCTATGTGTCCTGTTTAATACTGAAGGCAGCACCAGAGCCACCACATTCGTGTGGTACACATTTACTTTATAAGTACTAATTTCTCTTTCTCTTACCTTGCAGTAAGGCTTCATTTTTCTGGTCATGGGAAAATAAAAGTTTCTTATGAGAGATGACGTTATGATTTTTGAGGTTAGTTTTTCTCCTGGCATCTGAAAAAATCTGTATGCAAAAGAGTTCAGAATTGGAAAAGTTAGAATTGGAAATTTAAATCTTCCAGAATTTGAAGTTGAAAATAGTGTTTTATAAGCATAGATTAAAAGGAACCCAGGAAATTAATAGATCTACTACTCTCCCTGTCTCTGACACCTGAGAGGCTTCACACTGGGCTTCCTTCTAATATTATTTATGTTCCTTTAAAAATAGTTCTCCTATTTGCATTGATTCCTGCCTTTGGCAGGAATTTAATATTCTTTAGTCTTCATTACTTTCAGTGAAAATGGAAGAAAGAGTGTTTTTTAGTGTTTCTTCCTCCTTCTTTGTTCTAACGTTTTGGTCAACCTTTTTCATCTTAACTGAAAGATAAAAAGATTACAAAATTTTAATCTGCAAGTGTTTTCCATCTGATCATATTTTACTCTGAATATTCTTCTTCCTGTGCCTTGTGTTTTAGTTATCATATTACACTTCTGCTCTTTCAGCTAATGTTTGCAGTTTGTTATTTATGTCTACCGGCATTGCTAGGACTCTGAGTTTTGTTTTTACAGGTGAAAAGAATAAGTTTTGGGAGAAAAACTCTTATTCAAAGTGCTTCTTCCTTTCTCTTTTTCTCTCTTTCTTCCATAGTTTTGTTTGATTGGAGAATTGATTTTTTGCCCTCCATCTGAGATGTCCGTGCTTTTTTTCCTCTACCTTGACATTTACACAGATCTGAAACTGCTTTTTGGCTATTACTCAAGCTATTCCCTGTGATTTCCTTCCTGTCTCTGTTTCTTGCTTTTGTGTTGTAAAAGGAAACCTTAGTTGGTGTGTGTACAAACACCTCTCTTTCTGTAATCTTTGGAAATGCCCATTCCCATTTCTTTAGCTAGGATCTCCTGTAGTATGTGCCTGTTGGAGAGTTCCACCTCATTTTTATCCAACACCTTTAAAATTTTATTTTATTGCTGTAAGCTTGGGTATAGAGGTTTTACAATAAAATCCCAATGCACTATTTCTTAGGCTGTATTGTGCTCAGTTCTTGTCTGGTTCTCTCTGTGTGACAGTCCATGAGAAGCCATCTACTAAAGAAAATAGCTGCTGAGTGTAGTTAAAATGCTAGATCATGTCTCCTAGCTGCAGCTTCAAAACTGGGATCATGCAGAGTTCCAAACCCTTTTTTTTAAGGAAACAATTTTACCTTACTTGTTCTTTGCTGTATATGCTGAACCACCTAGCTATGGCAATTTGGATTCCCCCCTAAAGAATATACGAAATGGTTCCCTTATTTTTCATTGGGGTTTCCTCTATTTACATACAAGGACAATGCAAACGTCCAGTGGTTTGTTTTATGCTCAGTTGAAAAAAAAATGAAGGAGAGAACATAATCATGTTTCTCTGAATTAGAATAATATCCTCCCCAGCTATCCCCGGTAGGAAACACTTTCGTAGTTCCCTATTTCCAATCTTTTGTTAACTCTTTCATTTGACAGTGCATTTTTTCATCTATACAGTATTTTTTCTTTCCATTCACCAGTTCTGAACTTTAACAAATGGATTTCTTTTATCCTGCAGTATTTTTCCACTTTCACCTCAGTGACCTGCATCAGTTCTGGTTCTCTCAATTTTACACCTCCTTTATACAAAATTAATGTATTTCAAGTGAAGTTACTTCATCTTCTGGTCTGGCTCTATCTTCATGATGATAACACCTGTTTAAAGTCCTTTTTATGAGGGGGACCTGGTGGCCTCAAACCTAGCCAAGGAATCTGTGTGATGAGGGTCTGTGGGGAGAAGCTCCTACTTTTTCTTGCCTCATTAGCACATCACCGTGAAGAGAGGTCATGCCATATACTGCTTGAATTTTAATGCTATTAAAAAATTAAACTTATCTTAGGATGCGTCTGAGAATCCAGCTGGCCACAGTTACTGGTGAAATGGTGATTTTTCCATCCAGTTTGTGTTGGCTTTCCTGCTCAGGTCTTCATGCTGAAGGCAGTTTAGCTTCACAAACAAACTGAAACTTAATCTTTGTTTTCTGCCAACAGAGAATGAGTTCTTGTGCAAGGTAAGATCTAGCTAAAATAATCTCCTTTTGCATCTAATTTAGTTCCTGAGATGATCTGCCACTGCAGAACGGTCCTCTGCTCCTTGCTGTTTTCTAAATATGGTGTTCTTACACAACAGTATGTAAGGCTGTCAATGAGGTATTTTTGTGTGGGGCAGTGCATACTGAAGCAGTTGTGGTTTTTTTGTTTGTTTCAATTAATATATATAGCACTGCCCTTGCAGTGCATGTACATTCCTGAATACCACTTTATAAACTGCTGAAGTGTTATCATTGTCACTTAATATTTCACTGCTCATTAAATCTGAAACATGCTTACACATGCGTAAGTGTGTTTCCAACGCCTTCAAGTACAATCATGGGTGTATTTGTGTACTGAGGGTAAGATGCAGTGTCATAGGCTGAAAATGTAGGTCTTTGGAAGTATTGCAATGAGTGCTCATGCATGGGAATGTAGGAACTGCAAGGGATTTGAGTTTTACTCTTGCAACAAAAAATCCTTTTGTGTTCAGTTGTTTGTTTCTCTGTAATAACTCCATAGCAGATATGTCAAGTATCTTGTAAAAATGCCCCAAAATACAGACATGGTTTGGTTTCTCTCTTGTGGTGTGTGTCTGCATGCTTCATTGATTCTTCAGAGTTGAAACTGCTGGTTTAATTATGGTTTGGTTCAAGTCACAAGCGACATTGAGAGACATCCATTTAGACCTCTTGTCCTTGGTAATGAAAACGTCACTCTAAGCATTAGCAAAGGGTAACACCTTTAAATACTCCTGTGTTCAAGCTACATAAATTTTTACACTTATTCCTAGTATTTTCTGTAACTCACTGGTAATAATGTGATTGCTGACAATTTATTAACCAGACAGAGCAAGTTAACAAGTATCTAAGACAAACACATCCAACCCCAACCTTTCTATGATTCCTGAGTGTCATTGCCACTTGTTGGAATTTCAAACACCAGTGAACCACAAATGTAATTACTGGTGGTGTGTGGACCACAGCTTTAGTAAGAGTGGAAGGATGAATGGAGAAGGGATCAAGAAATCAGTCTTTGATTTTTGCAGTTTTTCACAGTTGACTATGTGTTCAGTTGTGATCCTCCTCTGCACAGCATTTTTATTTATGTACAAGGAAAAGAATAAAGACAACTGCTCTATAATGATATTGGAAAGAGTGAAGAGAAATGTAATTTTTTTCTGGTAAAGAGAATATTTTAATAATCTTACTTTTGAATTTTAAGAAACTTTAGGTGTTTCATTACAAAGTGTTTTTAATAACAATAAAAGGGAAATGACTCTACTCTGAGTATTCTGCTATGAATGTAAAGACAAAATATTTTCAAGAACTTTCCTTCCAGCCACAAACTCTTGTTCACTCTTTTTCTTGGATCTCTGCATCTCAAACATGTGACCTTTGTAGCTGAGCATGAATGTGCAACTACATGGTCTTTGAACAATTCATTTGACTTCAGGCTACAGTACTCATAAGCCAAGAGCCCCCAGGTCTGCGTAGCTGGGAACTCTGATTTCAAATTCAAAGGTCCTGTGTACACACAAACACCCCCCAGCTTGGAAAATACATGCACTGGTATAGCTGACTTTGTGCAAGTTTCCTCAATGGTCTTTGCTCTGTGCAACTGAACCTCAGCAGTGGTCTTGAATTTTGGGTTAGTGTTGAACACATTTGTATCTCAGTAACTTGTCTGAATACTTGGTGGGAAAAATCAGTGCTCACTTGCTTTATTGAGAATAAATCTGTGTGTTCTTTTACATTGGAGTATAATTTGTTTGGATTTAAATAGCAATATTATTTTCTGGATGTTAAGATAAATTATGTGCTCTTTGATAAAACAGTTACACTGGAGCTATGTCTTCTTTTCTCATACCAAAAATTTTCATGTGATTTTGTTTATGTTTAGTAGTATGCTGTATGGACATAAACACAGTGTTCCAATTTAGTCTAAACAATTGGGGCCTTCATTTATGAAGAACTGTGAGAAAGTCTGACAAGAGAGGTTCAAGGGAAAGTGCATAAAATCAGCCCTGGAATCTCCCAGCATATCTAAACTTGTCAGTAATTAAATTCAGAAACTGCTGGAATCCTTTAGAAGTTGAATAGCTGGGGGAATATTTAATTTTTCTCCCTTAGTGGATTGATTACTATGGTATTTCTGTTACATGTGAAGAAATCAGCTCCTATGTGAGCCAGCCAAAATGCTCCAAGGCTTCTTTGGAAAGAAACTTTTAGCCTTGTTAATATGTGGTTTAAAAGATAGTGAGTGAGAGAGACTATATGAGGGCATAATGTTTAGGTTTTGGCATTGTAAATGGAAAATCAGGTATCTGAATTTTTTCTTGCAGGGCAATGACAAGGAAACCTTAGTTGCTAAACACTTTTCACAGTTATGCTTGTGAGAAGTTGAACCTATCCTTGAGTTTCACTTGAACTCAAGAAGCAGGATGAAGGAAAGAGCCAAATATCACTTAGCAACAGAAGACAAAAGACAAAACTAGAAAGCTGCTACTACAGGTGAACTCTCATCTAAATGTAACTGGAAAAGAACCTGTGTTACTCATCTGAGTTAGCAGCAGCAGCTTTTCCTGAGCCCAGACATGCCTTAGTTCTGATCTGCAGAAGTGCCTGAAGGAGAGCAAGGTTTACTAATACAAACCTTTGTTTTTGCTTTTATGTAATTTATCATAATTACATACATAATTTTATTTCAGAAAGCTTTACCTGAAATCTCATTCTGGTTTTGATAGGATTCATGTGGAATTAATTCTAGTGATACCAGGTATTAAAATTAAGCCTATTCTGAACTTTGTCTTTTTCTCTAATTCTCTTCCTAATAGTCACTCTTTTTTTCTTTCTTGAACACAAAAGACATTTTTGAGGGAAGTGGAAACTGTTCATGTCTATTTTTAACTTCTAATCTTTATAATATATGCAGACCTGACTTCACAGAATTAATACTTTAACTCTAGACTCACTGGCTGAATGCTAGCAACATGTTTTACCAAAGCATGAAAAAACCTAATGGTAATAGATAATTAAACAAATGAGCAAAAGGGGTGGGAAAAGTAAAAAATGTGAAATGTCTGATCAGGATTAAAGCACATGTACACGTAACAGGTATTTTGATAAAAGCCCTTTTAAGTTTTTTGGCACTATTTTATGGGAATCCTAGTTTGAAAATGAGAGGGTTTTGGGAAAGCCTTCCACTGTTTCCATCATACAATGTATGATGGAACTATGCTGATTCCAAACTGTAAAACTTTGAGAGCTTAAACCAAGAGTCCTTGCAATTGTAATTGTTGCCAACTCTTGGAGCTTTCTTGCTAATTGGTCAATGTTTAACGTTCTACTTTTAAAAGCTCAGTTCCTGAACTCAGCTGACTAGATCAGTTAAGATTCCCACGATAAAACTAAAAAGGAAAATTCAAATTTTCATAAGTATGGAAAAAATCAAATAAATAAACTCCATTGGTATGCAAACCAGAAGGAAGGATCCAACATTTTGAAAATTGTAGTATTTTAAAATTTAATCCTTTATATTATTTAGTGGAATATGTACTGCCATGAACCAAGCGAAAATGAAAATGTCCACTGAGGTTTTTTCTCCTTTCTCTCATTTTTTCTTGGCTTTCAATGTACTTTTATATTTGTGTTCAGAGCCACAGCTTTGTAATTTTGCTATCCTACTAGAGCAAATAGTTCCAGTTATTTCTCACTGTGCTTCTGGAGGAAGAAATGCACAGGAATGAGGAACATTATTCGAAAAGCACAGCAAAGAAAAAGAGAACAACCTGTATTTAGCCTTCTTTCCACTTTTCCTCTATACTAACTTTGGACACAAGTCTCCTACAATAAAAGGCTTTATATATTTTAGCTGCCAATTCCAAAAGGAAATGTTGTACTATGCAATCAATGGAATTTCACAATAGATATCTTTACATAAATGAAGCTCTTCTGAATTGTGACAGTGCGCTAGGAGATGTTTCTTTTAAGGATGAAAGATGCTGTCGCAGTTTTCCTGGCTGTTCAAATTCCTCATGTTTTATTGATGTGTTCTTCTGATCCAGGGTAGATATTAACAGGAGATACTGGCCAAACTTCTGCACTGCTGCTCTGTGTTGGGGCCATGGGCTATGGGCAGGGCATGGAAGGTGCCCCCAGCCCCCAGGGGCTGTGCTATCCCTGGCTGGGCGCAGATCCACCATGCCCAGTAAGCTAAGCAGAGGAAAGCCCAGGAGAGCTGGGGGCCAGTAGTCACCGTGTGAAGCCACAGTGACAAGACAGGTCCTGGAATGCAGTGGCCAGTCAGCCTGTGGGCCAGGAGCAGGAGCTCTGATCAGTGGGGTACATGGCCAGGTGCAGGCATGGCCATTACACAGCTGCAACAGGGCGCAGGCAGAGGCAAAGGGCAACAACACAGCTAAAAGCAGTTCCCAAGGGAAGGAGAGGCAGCGTCTGCTGGAGCTTCTTCTAATTTTCTTCACAGCAGCTTTCAAAGTCAGCAGCTGTGTTCTCTCTAAGCTGGCCCTGAGCCCAGCAGTCAAAGTCTCAGGAGTAGGGAAATGCTCTTTAAGCCATGTCACTGCCTGCCTGCATGATGCCATAAAAACAGTTCAGATCAAACAAAATATGTGTAGTAGGTCAGACCAAAGTTGTGTCTAGCTCTGTTTGCTGTATCCACTGATAGATTTCTACTGCTAAGAATATAAAGACAGGACAAGACTGTAGTGGTGTTTCTCCAGGGACTTGTCTGACCTTCCCTTGACTTCATAGAAAATTCTAGTATTGCCAGAGTTCATTAATTTTTCCAGCTTATTCTATCATAAATCCAGACTTCTAGCATCCTTGCCTCAGTCCTCGGGTATTATATATCTCAAAATCCCTCTACTCTCCTGCTGCTCTCCAAAGACATTGTTTTTTGGCTGGTGCTGGTCTCTGGAGAAACCTCTCAGACAAATCTGTTTTCAACTTCCAGGTTGTCTGACCAGGTGTCAGGGGGAAAGGGATGTTTCCCCCTTGAATATCCTGAAAAAGACATGAGCTAGATGTGGTTTCTGGACAGATAGCAATTCTTGAGGGATTTCCCTTGTATGAACTTGACTAATATTCTCTTCAAGACAGGTAAAATTTGGATCCACAAACTGTTCTGTCAAGGAATTCCAATAGTTAATAACACCTAAGTGAAACACTACCTCTGTCTTGAAGTGTATTCTTTCAATGTTTTCAATGACATTTAATAATTAAGTTAAAAGAAAATATGAATGGTTGATCTCTGTTTCCTCTTCCTGCTGCCTATGGTTTTAGAGACCCTTATCTTAATTCCCCAGGATTCCCTCTGAGCCAGATGAGAGTCTTACTCTACTTAGTCATCACCTCTGTTGAAGCCCTTTCACATTTCTAATTATCTTTTTCATGCATTTATTCTAGTTCTGCCGTGTCCTTTTTAAAATGCAGAGACAGAATTACAGAGCTTAATATGTAGGAAGCCCTGATTCCTTACAGTGGAATGTTTTGTTCTCAATTTTGTTCTTAATAATCAGCTCAGAGCCCATGGTTTTGTATACAAATTTAGGATTTTTCTTGCCCTTGTGCATTACTTTACATTCCTTTACATTTTTCTCTACTGAACTAAAACTGTGTGTTTATTATGAAGTGTGCAAAGCACCTCTGCAGTCTTTCACCCCCATTCTCTCCTAGTCCATATCATCACCAGTTGTTTTCAACTTGTTGCTCACATCCATTTCTAGTTGATTATCACTGTATGGAACAACATCGACATAAGATTTTTCTCAGTCTTAATGATCTTGTTCTGTTCTATTTTTATATTGTGTTTCCTGACATTTAACGAGGTATTCACCATTCAATGCCCCAACTAATTAGTCTTCTGATAAAACAGTGCTAAAAGACACTTAAAAAACACACCTTTAGAAAGCCAGGTAGTTTATATCAGCTGAATGTACTTGTTGACCCTGTGAAGTATAAATTTGCTAGGCAGAAACATGTGAAAACTCCTGTTTTTTTTCCCCCAAATACATAATCTTTATCCACATGCCTACTAATTCTGTTAATTACCATAATTTCCACTAATCTTCCCAACATAGATATGGCCAGAGTTAAAACTAACATGCGGGTCCCTTGTGAAAATTCCTAAAAAAATTGACATCCTGTTTCCTACCTCTCACTCCTCAGATGAAAGGACTAGTAGAAGAGACATTACAAATGGTTATTTTTTTCCCCAGTAGTTTGCTTGAGTTCCTTTATGGTTTTGGCGTTAATATCATCTTAATCCTGGTCATTTAAACTGGCTTTTTTTTGGTTTGCTCTGTTTAAGCTTCTCCTGTTATCCCTTACTTAAGATACACCCTCTAACTTGCTTAAAAAAAGTGGTGATATCTCCATTTGTTTCTACAGCCAGCCACGCTCTTGGCTCTATTTGAAATTTATTTGGGGAGAAATTTTGCCACATGGTAAAAACTGTCTACTTTCTAATTAGATCAAGGAAAAAGTCTTTGAAATTTCTCTTCTAGATTATGGTCTGACACTAAATCACAGATTGGGTAACATTGCAGTACCGGTTTCTGCTCAATAGTCTAAATTTTGTGTTTAATCCTTTGTGTATCCTATACAAAACATAAAGCTTGTTGTTGGACTTTATACAATCAGGTAATATGAGAGTTCAATAACCTTACTAGTGGCAACTCTACTGGAAGGCAATAAATTTTCATTAATAATACTCTTATCCTGCCTAATGCCTAATTACATCGTAAGAAGAGACTGTGATATTTTGCAGTTATTTCAATAACAGTTGTTCACACAAATGTACACATTAGGAAGTTGTAGAATTGCTGACCAGAAAGGCAGCATTCTGCCTCTAAAAAGCCCTGGGTAAAACATGAACAACTGGTGGGGAAAAGAGCATTATAAAAATGGTAATTTGCCTTAGTTTTTTGCAGCAAATCACTGAGTGGCATTTAGTCCTTTTTGGTCTGGAACATCAAAACATTATATTATTATTATTATTATTATTATTATTATTATTATTAT
>VYXD01014031.1:11239-44846 GCA_013397195.1 Hylia prasina | reverse complement strand
ATTATTATTATTTTCCCCTTGGCTATCTCAGATCCTCCTGTGGTTTCAAAAAGATCCACATCAGAATGGAAATGAAACCACCTTGTGCTGCTAAATCATGAAAATTGTTGTTCATTCTTTGTCATCTAGAGATACCCAAACATACCCAGCTTGTGAAGCATCACATAGAGGTTGATGTTTTCTGTACAGGCAGCAGGGACTGTCATTTCTGACTTCATTTGTGCACAGCAGGAGGAATTTCCAGTTTGCTGATTTTTTTTTGTTATGGCATAATGCACTACTAATGACAGGCATCCTGAGCTGGGGAATCCTAGTCACAGCCATTCATTTCCCACTTTTGTCTCCATTCTTTTTACTTTCTGATATCTTTTAGGGAGGCCAAATTTTTTTAATTACCTAACATTTCTGGAGACCGTGCTCACAGTTGTTTTTTTCTACCCTTTTTAATGATCTGGACTTAATTAAAAAAACCAAACAACCACATCTATCAAAAGATATGGGCAGCAAAATCTTAAATCTTAACAACAGTCCAGCTGTGAGACTGGATGGATTTGGGTCTGATTCTTCCTGCACCTTGAGTTCAATAATACCAAATGTGTTCTGTTAATAGCTGCAAAAATTGCTGCGTTAGTTAGCTTTGAAGGGAGGATAATGTCAGATTTTAAAACACATGTAACAACAGCAGCAGTGCTTCATTCCTCACATTCCTTGTCATCATAGCTCTCTCCAGCCTGGAGGGCTGGCAGGACCACTTAGCTGCTGCATTCATTAGAGTGGTCCTGCAGCTGGCAGAGGAAGAGAAGAAACCCTGACTTTCTGGTTTGCTTCCTCACTTTGTATCCCCCATCCTCCTGCAGTGTCCTCCCCTAATTTCTCCCTCAGACACTGACATTTTCTTGCTGTTTCTCTTCTTAATTGAGCTCTTCTATATTTATTGAGATTATCAAATGGTTATGTTTAGTCTTAACTATGCAAATGTAGGAAATAGAATACAACTATCTGGCACTCGAAAGACTTCCCTGCAAAAGGGTATCTGCAAGTTTTGGACTACTGGTGGACAGTCTGGGTGGTGAAATGTATCATACCCCATTAGTAAGTAATTGATTTTGCAAAATATATTTTGCAAGTATTATTTGCATTGCATTTAAGGCAATATTTGCAAAATTTATATACTGTGGAAGAAAGATAATTTAAGAAAAAAGAACAAAAAATAATTTTAAGAACATAGTCTGATTCTGTCTAGCATTTATCCCTGCATGTATATGATATAGCAGCTGTTTCTTTCAATTATTTTTGCTATTTCACTTGGTACTTTGCTCATCATGCCTCAATGCGTGGGATGGTGAGGAAGTGGCCATATTTTTTTCCTTTATCACTAGCCTTCAGTGTTCAATGCCGTTTGTTTGCTGTACCTTCAGACCTAAACCTGTTCTGAGTAAACAATTAATAAGTTCTACGTGGGCTCTGCAGCTGATAATAACATTTCTGTGTACTCTACAAACATTATTGAAGTTACTGTCCCACAACCTTTGGAAAGTTGAGGTATATGACTGCTGCTTCACAGGTAGAGTGTTAAGCTGCAGAACACGAAGGATCACATGTGTGCAATGACTGCTGTGAATGCAGCCAGAGTTGTCAGGGAGCTTCACGCTGGCTGCAGAGGCAGCGCACAGAGGTCTAAAGGAGCTGCTGTGTTTGCTCAGTTCCCTGCAGTCTGGGAGGGGCCAGTGCAAGTGCTTGCTAAATGCCCTGCACATCCCCACCCCCAGCAGCAACAAGGCCTACACAGACAGAAGTAGGTAAGTATAAATACCACACTGAGTGCAAAAATTGCTTTGTGGCATGGAACTGGTCTCCAAGCGAAAGATGTGCCGAACACCTTTTGGGACTATGTACAGGGGAGACTGGCACAGCGCTGTTTGAGTGGTGGAATATGGAGTCAGAGAGAGAAAACTACAACAATAACAAATCCCCCAAGGGAGAACATAAAGAAAGAAAAAGCAGATGCACAGATGGCTCAGCACAGCTTTGGAGCAATCCCCTGAGAGAGGTCCCCTCTGTGGAGAACTTTTTGGCTGGAAGGATTGGAGCTGTGAGCAGGGAGACAATCTCTAGCTCTTTGATGGTGTTGAAGGAAGCAGAATATTGCACATTCCTGTGCTGTATCTGGCCTGCATCAAAGACACCTGACCCCCTCCCACACATCTTGCTTTTGAAGGGGCAGTTTTCAGACTCTTGGTATTGTTTTATCTGTTTTGACGCAAATGCTTAGGTTTGAAAAACTAACATGTTTAGGCATGCTCGCACCAACCTCAGTTACACACAGAGAATACCCAACACTCCTCCAAACTGGATTTCCTTAGACTCAACTTAATGTTAATTCAAAATAGGTTTTGAATGCAGTTGCACTGATGCTGCTGTCTAGATTTTTTTTTTGTTTGTTCCCCCAAAATTCACTCATAGAGAAGTATGTTTGCTTGGCAAGGCTAGATCATCTAGATCTCTATCACAAATCTTATCCCACTCACAGTAATGGAAAAAGACTGTTTTTCTATTGGTGTGAACAGTCACCAGAAGTGGGATATATTCAGAATTTGTAGTTACTGGATTACTACGCAGGTTACTTACAGCTCTGGCTTTCCTCTTTATTTCTAAACTGTGAAGAAAACCTTTAGAAGAACAGCTGAGTGTTCCATATGAGTCTGGAGGTGTATAGAATTTTTGCTTATGCAATTAATTAAAAACACCCCACTTTTTTACCGTGTTCAAATACACTTGGATACCTCAATTTTCACTTCCTTTATGAGTTTACATCCCATGAGGATTGACTATATTGCTTCCCACTCCTTTCCTTCTTTCTGTCCCTGCAAAGCAGCCTTTGCTGTGCTGTCCTTGGATACCTCGTGTGTGCAGTTTGTTTGATTATGGTATTCTTTTGAAGTTTGATTTGGAACAGAGTGTGCATGTTGTCCTTGAAGCTGTGTCAAGCAGGTAATCTGGTTTCTCATTGCCTGATGGTTAGGCAGTTTTACCTTTCAAAACCAGAACAGCTCTTAGGAATCCCTTCCATACCAGGCAAATACAAGCTCTAAAAGACACGCCCAGGCACATTTGCTCAAATATGTGCTGTAATAAGATATGCGAACCCTATATATCATAGGTTTTAGTGAAACTTATTTCCAAACAACAGAAAGCACCTTCAGTTTATTTACTGGTGGAGTTTGAAAGGATGATGTTTCACTGCAGAAAATATCAGTGTAGTTGCATCTGATTGAGAAATAGAGCCTCTTTCTCTGAAAAACTATTTCTCTATTTATTTCTAGAAATGGACTACTGGTTTAAGAGGAAAAATACCACTTTCAAGCTTTAAAAGGTCAAAAAAAGATTGAGATTCATATAATCTTATCTTTGGCTGTTGGTTTATTTGGGCTTTTAGGGTTTGATCCATCTGTAAAATGTCTGATTGCTGTTTATAGTCTCAGGTGAAAGCTTATATCTCTGTTGCATGGGGTGTCAAATTTCTTATTCTGATTTAGACTATCAATGAGAATTAAAAATATGTAGAGATGTTAATTTTAAAATGTGACCCATTAGAAAAGATCAGATATCAATTTGATGGAATTTTCTTTTTAGTGCTAACAAAAATTTCAGAAATATCTATATGCTGAACCAGACTTCTTTAATCCAGTCAAGTGAAACCTGAGGGTTTCAGGTTGGTTTTTTTCAAGTCTGTAAACAAAATCCAGTGTGGCATACCATTACAATGCCTTTTTTTACAAGTGAGAATTCAACTTAGGAGTGCTCAAAACAGATTCTTAAGACTAGAATTTATAAATATGATCTAAGACAAGGATTACATGGATTCTGTTCCACTCCATAATGTAATCTACACTTATACCATTTAGATAGTTCCAACAAAATCAATAACACTACCTGACATTTTCGTTTCTTTCGTATATTCCATTCTTTATGTTCACATGCATCTCAGATATATTTGATTAATCTTTTAGCACCAAACAGTATTGAAGAGGACTTTCTTCTGCTTAAATTAGGAAGATGAAAAAAGGAAATTTCTATCAGAATTTAAATGACCTCTGTTTTCCATCCTTAGCTATATTTATTCACTGATTTAAAATTTGTTTAACGTTTTGGTGAAAGAGAAAATGCAAGTAGAAAGATTAATCTTAATAATAATCTGGTCCCAATTCAAGTGGTTTGATATATTTATAATATTTCTATGGATGGCAATATCATGAATGACAATAACCCATATTATCTCATTTAGTTTGCACAATCATTTCATTTCTTAGATTGTAATTTTTTTCTACTACTACTCACTCTTGAGTAAAAAAGGTGTTAAATTTGTTTAATAAATAAATTTATGTCATAAGCAATAAAAAAGGAAATGCTTTAAAATGCTTTTTTTTTCTTGTTTTCCTCAGCCTTGAGACTCTGATTATATGATTTCTTCCAACACTACAGCAGCGCCTTCCTCTTTCATTAAAATTTGAAGCTAAAGCCATGCAAAATATTGATTTTTTTTCTTTTCTTGTGAGTAGGATTCTTCATTTCAATGCAGCTTTAGGGAATTAAATATGGATTTGAAAGAGATGTCCAGCTGCTCATACCATTTGGCAGAAGCTGTCTGAACTGTGAAAGTGGGGGAGAAATGCAGTCATCTCGAGCTGTTTCAGCCTCTTCTTGACTAGACAACTCCATCCATTATGAATCCCCTGGGCCAGATCCTCACTGAGGTAAATTGGCACTGTTTCCTTAGGCTCATTGCTTCTGTGCTGACTTACACCAGCTGGGCCCTAGATTATATTCTCATTAAGTGGACAAAAGTAGCCAAAGCATGTCTGCAGGACTCAGGATTGAAATACATTTTTGTAAGTACTGTCTTGCTTTAGTAGCAACATTAATGTAACGGGGGCCCCCGACAGCCTCTGTAGACACACTCTCAGGGGAAAAGCCAATGAGGGAAATATATCCACAGCTGTGAACTGTTGTCCATTTCAAGAGAGGGAAGGAGCTGTGCCAAAGGAGGCAGAGGAATTATGAGCTGTGCTGGCGCATCCTGGACCTGCTGCACAGCAGCCCCAGTGCCCACACTGTTGTGCTACACACTCTTTCCTGATCATACCCTACCTCCCTTACCCTTGGATCCAGGTCTCACACAGGGCAATTCCTCTTTTCCCACGTCTGTTGAAGAAATGGTGGACAGGAGATAGTGCTTTCCAAGGTGTTACACCATGTGTGAATTTTTGGCATGTCTTCTCAAAGCCAGCAAAAGCCAGAAGCACTGAACAGAAGTTGTACTATAGATGTGGTCTGAGGATTTCAGCATTGTGACTTGGTAAACATAACCTCTGGAAGGGAGAAAGGAACATTTGTCATACCTGTGACAAACAAAACACTGTTTTTTTCATAAAAGATCTCAGATTTACTGATCTTTTAATGGAGAGTGAAATAAATAGGTTGGCACCTAATCCATATTAAATACTGATAAGTTCTTAGACAAAGCTCTAATACCACCAAGGCAGGCTGTCAATTGGATGCAATCTATCTGGAAGAGTTAGAAAAATGTCTGCTTCAACAAGATTTTAAATAAGCTCATTGTCTTCACAAACCTTGCTCCTTCTGTGTCCTGTGCATGGTCCACGCAGACAGGAGTGTGCAGTCATGAATATTTTAGAGCCTTGATACCCCCTCCAAATAGAAAATTGTGGTGTTTCTGAACCTGCAGATCTGGGAAAAGAGTGGAATCAAATGGTGTGATGTTGCTAACACGTTGCATTTAGCTTGGGTAATGGCAGCATACTTGATGCACATATATGCAGGATTCTATTTATTAATAACCTAAGATGAATGAATGTTCTCTTAAGAAAATGAAAAGAAATGTTTCAAAAGTGGCACAAAAACCTATTAACTGGGAGTTTGAAAGATTTTCATTGCCAGGGGAAAAAAAAAATACACAGTATTTATAAATGCTGGCTGATTTTATTGGCTGATTTCTCAAAACACTACCAGCATGTTATGCTTTTTATTTGCTGAGTGGCCATTTTGAGCTTGTCTCTGCTGACTGTATCGGGCTTGGTTTCAAATCTCTCTTAATCCTGCAATGAACCTATAATAAAGCTGGATTGACTTTAAATCATTACTTTGAAACATTAATTAAAATAAAACAGGAGGAACCAAAAGATCAAATGATCCATTGTGGTGGTGGTGGTTTTTAAATCAAAGCTCTCTTCTCCACCCCTCTCCAGAATAAAGTAAGCCTTTGAAGGCTGCAGCTGTATGACTTCCAACATGTTTTTTAAGCTGGCCTTAGGTTTTAATTACTTTTGCTGTTTTGGGTTGGCATTTTCTATATTTTTGAAGTGTTTAGGACATTTCTTTTTACCCTTCCTTTCAGAAAAGTAAAGGATAAAAAAGGCAAAATTGCTGTGAATAGTGTGACAGGGCATGGCAAGCCCACTCAGCCTGCTCTGTTCTGTGTTTCAGAGAGCACAGTCCCTTGCAAAGGCTGGAAATGGCCCTGGAAAGTGCTTTGTTTTCTGAGCCAAAACATAATAGCAAGCATATCCAGTGCTTCAGNTTTTTTTTTATTTCTCAGTGACCCTCTAGCAGTCTCTTTGTTGCCTTTTCTACTACTAGGTAGCAGCATGTTCTGCAGACAATGAAGCCTGTATAGTAACTGCATTCCCTGTTGTTCTGCTCCCCTGTGCCTCAAGCCTGCAGAAAAGCTCATAGATAGAAGAAAGAAATGTGATTTGAACAGAAACGTTAGCCTCTCTCAGGGCTGATATTAATTACCTGGCATGGTTACACTTCAGGAACTAGCTCAGGGACACCCGATCCTTGTTGTCAAGGCTGCTATTTCATAAGTAAATGATCTCATCAGTTGTTCTCAAAGCAATTGATCTTTAGTCTTTGTATTGTTTATCAATTCCAGCACTCCCTTAATATGTGTCAGGTTACAGCAGTTTTCCTGTACTACTTTAAAAAAAAAAGGAATATAATTAAGCTTGTGAAAAACCTATCAGCTGTTACAGGGAAACCTAATAATCACTATCTTAGGCCTTGCCTCAAGTGTTTTTCACTTGCTTGAACTGAAGACTTGAAAATATTTGATAGCATTACTGAAAGGGAAGCTGAAGAAGAGGAGTTGTGTAATTTTCTCCAGCCTCAGTTAGGTGGAAAGTCATGGATCTATGTTCTAAGGCTGTCTCTAGAAAGGTAATGTAAAGCTGATACAAAATGTGTGACTTCAGACATAGGTAACGTGGCCCACTGAGGAGGAGGATAAAGATGTTTAACTTAACAGCTGTGTGTGGTTGGGTTGCTGCTGAGCTGTGCAACCTGAAGCTGTGCAGGATTTCACTCATCCTCCATCTCCCTCCTCCCAAGGACCAGAGGCCAGGAAACCTGCAAGAACAAACTATCAAGGCCTTTAGTGATTTCTCAGTGTTACCACAATATCAGATACCACTGAATCAAGAAGGAATCACATCGGAACAAGTACCATGGTAAAGATGTGGCCTAGTTTGGACCACATGTAAAATAATTCTACTTTTAGCCCATCTTACAGTCCAAAGTAATGGCTAAGGAGAAACTGTCAAATGCATCCATCTGAGATGGTCACTTTACACCAGGGAGAACCTAGGGGTGGGTGGGATGTGAGAAAACTTTAGCATAAAGCCAGATGTTGCTGTCACTGGAGTGACTAGAGTTCTATTGTTTTTGGTTTTTTTCTAGGAGAGTGAATCTTCTGGTTTTGTCCTCTATTATATCTTGGATCTGGGGCTTCCTGGGGGAAGAGGAAGAGGAGAAGGGTTAGACAAGACAAGAAAATATACAGCTACTCATTTACTCGGTGGAAATACAATGCTTTTTCCACTGCATTGCCTTGCACTGGGCTGAGTAGGAGGGACAGAGTTGTCAAAAATAATAATGGAAAAAAGAAACCAGGAAACTAAAAAAATATCCCTAAATGTTGAGAGCAGCTGCAAGCTTAAAAATGTGAATTCAAAGTGAATTGCTTCTTATATAGCAACATGTTAGCTTCTCTGGTGGGCAAACTGCTCTTCTTGACACAGTCACACAGAATTAGTCATATATACTCTTGCTGGCACCAATCTGTTGGGTCTCCAGTTACAGGAGCTAATTGCTTTTTAAGCTAATGCATACAAATATAGTTACTTAGTTAATCTCTCCCTCTCTCAGCTCCCTCTAGCATGTTTGAAGTGTCACCAGCAATATGAAAACTTCCTGAAAATATTTCTGGCTTTAAGTCCTACGAGTCAAAAAGGGATGATAAGAGGATAGGAGAGTAGTGGGAAAGAGGAAGAATGATGCAAGAGGGGATTAAGCCCTCCCCACCACCACTTTCTCAGCAGATTAGTATAAAACAACTAACCCGAAAGAAATTTTGCAGATTTATACCCATGGGAGATGTGATTCGTTGCTTCATTTCAATTTGCTGTATAGCATGATTTTAACTTGTTTAGAAGATGTTTTTTAAAAATGCTGTCACAGTCCCAGAGTCTGTGGCAACAAAAGTTAGAGTGACCCAGAGAATTAAAAAAAAAAACCCCAAACAAAATCAAACCCACAGTCTTTTAATTAAAAAAAAAGAAGTAAAAAATCACCTTCTACTTTACTTTTATTTATTTTTATGCTCTTAATTGGAAAATAATTAATATAGTGATTTCAGCAAATTAGACATAAATCTTCTCTTAATTATTTTAGGAATGTAAATGGTGAATGATTGGCAGAGAATGTCTTAGTATGAAAAGTTACTTCAAGAATGAAAGTTTGAGAAATAATAAAGGGAATAAGCAATAAGAACAAAAATGGCAGAGTAAGTACAGTATATAGAGAGATTTCTGTGAGACCTTGAAGTGTTAGCTTGGGAAGGGTTTGTCTGAAATATATACGTTTACATTTCTTGAGAATTTCCTGCTTTAGTGGTGACACTAGCAAAAGTAACATTTGGTCAAAACCAAGTAACTTTATTCATTGGGCCTATTCAAAAATGATCTTTTTGACAATATTTGACATTCTATTTTTTATCAACTTCCAACTTTGTGAGTAAAATCCCAGCGGGATACTGGTGTACTATTGCTCTTGCTAGCACAGATACTGTGAGTTACTCAGTGGATTGTCAAATTGGTGTTTACTTTCTTGCAACCTAGGGATGTGCCAATATTGTAGTCATTGTAGTTAACAAAGGCTTTTCCAAAGTAACTTAAAAGTTATCTAACCCAAGAAGTGCTTTCAATGTTTTCATAATGCTCAACACAGTTTGATTCCCACCTGAGAATCTTAATAAATATTTGAGCTACTTAGTACCATTTGAGATTTATGGTGTGGCTATTTCTCTGCTTGCAGCCTCTGATTTAAGTACCTTAAAACTGTCTCTGAAATGTTTTTCTGGACAGCAGGGAGTGGGGTGAAAACATTTTCTGAATGAGAACTCATAGCCTCAATTGCTCAAGATTGCCTCTAGGCCCAACAGCAGATGGTTCAGCCACCCATGCTGGTTTGTTCCCAGGTTTCTTTAAAACAGACTCAACGAAATGACTGAATCTGGAGGAGTAACTTATTCTTGGTGACTTTGCCTGTTTCCAGCAGAACTCTTCCTTAGGAACAAAATGCAGCATTGAACAAATGCCTTAGGCTAGTCCTTAGCACATGGGCCACCAATGGGGGTCATGGTGAAGATAGACTTGATATAGGATATTTTTTTTTCCAAGATGGGGGGTGAAATGCTAGAACAGGTTGACCAGATGCTCCATCACTGGAAATATTCGTGGTCAGATTTGACAGGGCTCTAAGCAACCTGATGTAGTGGAAGGTGTCCCTGCTCATTGCAAGGGAGCATTGAACATGGTCATCTTTTTAGGTGCCTAGTAATCCAAACTATGCTATGATTCTGTGGGTGAAGGGATTCTGTTGGAGTACTTGATAATGAATTATAATGTCACTAGTCATTATAAAGTCTGCTGCTTCTGCATGCTGAAGACAGGTTTTCTTAACCAGACCGAGTGACTGTTGGAAACTCACAGTGATAGCCCCTTTCTAAGAGCTCTTATCACTGAAAACACAGCCAGACAAGCAGAGAAGGTGGTTTAGTCTGATCTAAATCTCAGCAGGTGGAAGGCTGGAGCTTTGGACATCCGGTATTAGCTTTTATTCCTCCGTTCACTTCCTCCTTTATACATGAACAAGGAACACGTTATTTTCTTAGAAGTCTGTAAAGCCTTATTCCAAAGTGGCTTCCTAAATTGAATCATTTGAAAAAAGAAATGAAGAACCATAGACTGCTTTAGGATATCAATTCTAACATTTATGAAGCATTTTGAAGAATAAAATGCACCTTAAAATTACTGCACAATATTTTTTTCTAGGTTTAATATTATCTATATAAGTAGACAGAGGGTTTTTTTTAATCCACTTACAATTGTTTTCAGTATCATCTCTGCATTAATATGGTCTCTTATTTCCAACAGGAACTGAAATGATCTGTTTCTCATTTATTTACATTGTTCTTTGTGTAATTATTTGCCATCAAAAGACATTCAATGAATTTGTTAAAAGATTGCTATTTGATAAGAAATGATAAATTAATGAATGTTCAACTCCTAGCTTTCCATAAATCTATGAAAAGGAAGTAGACAAAACCAAAATGTGATTTATGTCCTCAGGGTTGCTTAATAAACTATTTGTGTCATTGGCTTGGTAGAAAGTGAAAGAACAGTTTTTCTTCTGTTTTTTATTCCAAGTGCCACCTGAGAAAAATAATATTATTTTAGAAATGGGTTAATTTAATGTATTCCAGGAACCTTAGATGGAAACAATATGACATAGGCCAGTTACTGCTATCACGATTTTCAGAACCTTCCAAAATTTCTCATTAAGTTCAGCAGTTCAAGTCATTAGCAAGATGAGGTAGCACTTTTTCCACACCATCACCCACCACTCACTCACCTGGTTAGTGTCTCTGCTCAGGAAGAGGAAAGTATAGCAGAAGAAGGAAGACAAGGAGATTAAAACTGGCCTGATTATCAGAGTTACCCCACTGGGTGTAGCTTTTGGATTAGTCCCATGGTGCAAATAGCTAAATTTATCAAGGTGTTTTTCTCCCATGTGTTTCAAAACCTCTGTGACCAAAATACTTATTGCTGCAACCCTGCAAGAGCCAGACATGCTGCATGGAGAGCTCTGAAAGCAGAGTCACTGGAGTGAAACAAGCAGGAGGGAGTGCAGAACTGTGCCCAGAGAGATAAGCACAAATATCTTGGTATTACGTCTAGAGCCATCTCTGTGAAATTCTTCAGTCAATCTGATCTGTGCATCATACAGAACCAGTGCAGTAGGTTTGAAAGAAGAAGGAAGACAAAAAATGTAGAAGAAAAAAAAGAGAAAGAGTTTTTATTTTCTTTGATTTGGTACATGTGGGCTTGCACTGTTTTACCCCAATTCTTCACCCTCTGAGCAGGGCCTGAGCATCAAGCTCTTGAATCTGATATGAGAATGTCACTACATTTGGCTCCAAATTTGAATACAAGACATCTTAAAGTGAAACTGCCAAATGTTGTCTGGCCACGTGTGGGTGAAACCCAGCAAACACCTAATCTGTGGCAGCTACATGAACCCAAAGGGTAAAGCTTAATAGTGTTCCTTATTTTCCCTTGAGACCCTACAGCAAGCCTGTTTTCTGTATTTCTACCTTACTCTGCTTTATGCCTGGCCTTGTGGGTGTTTTTACTGTCTGCAGCTCTCATAACGCTGAGGAATTAAGTCTGTGTTTATCTCCCTTAGAAAATGCTCCTGCCACCTTTTTCTCCATCTTTCAAGAACCCTTGCAATGTCCTGTAAAAAAAAAGGCAGCAAATTAAAATAGTGGCTTTTTGGTTTCATTTTTTTGTTCTAGCAAGTAATTTTCAAATACATGGCACCAAGTTAGCATAGTAGCTTTCAAACTGTAAAAATGCAGCTTCAGAAACACTTGATGGCAAAGAAAACCAACTGTCTTAATTAATGTAGATTTTTGTACTTCTTGAAGCATTTAGTGCAAGTGAAAGAGCTGTCAGAAATATGCATCAGAAGACCTAGCTTTAGTTAAAATCCTTGCCTTCTAATTATGGTTCTATTTATTTAACAAGAATCCCTTTCTTCCCAGCTGTTACTTAGCAGGCCATGATGCTCCAGAGTGTGGATATCCATCAATTACACAGCATTAGTCAGCCCCTGAACGAGCACACTGCAGATGATGAAAGCGAACAGGGAAGAATGTGGGACAGGGTTGCCTCCATTCACAGGCATAACTCTTTGAAGTATGAAGCAGGTGAGATGGGACTGTAATTCTGGGCTGTGTCAGTGCCTGTGTAAGAGGAGTGTCAAGACTTTTCCTGTGCCTTTTTTCCTCCCTTCATGTACAAAATCAAGAGCACTCTTCTGCTGCCTACATTTAGCAACCACTGATTTTTCAAGATCTTTTCAGAATCTGAAATTACCTTTATATTGTAATCCACAGTCTATCGAATTAACAAGTAATTTTCTGAAGAAACCAGGATATCGATTACCCATCAAATCCTTAAACCTGTGGGTTACTTTCTATAATCATTTTTTGCTTATTTTTCAGGCAAAGTTGATGTCCTAATAAACAGCTACATGAGATCACTTGTAGGCAAGAGGCGTGTGAAGCAGTTAACCCAAGGCAAATAGAGCTGTCCTGATTTTTGACAAGCAGCAAAGCCATCATGTGACTTGAGTACAGCTTGGGGCTGTCCCAAAGCACCCTTGGATGAGTCAGGGCCATGTCTCTTGGATGATCAAATGTCTTTATTTCAGTATGCAGCTTGCTTCTTTCACAGGCTTTCAAATGTACAGTTTGCTACTTTCTCAGGATCTGCCATGGTACATTTTTTCTGTTCCATGTCAACACCTGCATTGTTGCCTCTTCCATCATGCAGCCAAAATCTCAGCTAAGAGTCCCTATGGCTGTCACAACAGGACTTCTGCAGCTTTCAACCAAAAAGATTGAACTCAGTAGAGCAGCAGCCAGAAGGAGCACAACTGATGCATTTACAGGTTTGTTTTTCGTAGCAGTCTCTTGATCTCTTGAGTAAATTGTTTTTTTGTTTTGTTTTCTTCAAATGTTTGAAAGAGGGATGTTGCTCTCCCTACTCATGCAGTGACCTGCAAGATCCATCACAGCAGGCTGGTAAGAGGAAGAGAACTAGACCCTTTCACCAGAGAGGAAAATAGCAGCAAGGAAAATAAAAATATTTGCCCAAAGTCACATAGAAGAGAACCTGAACATTAACAATGAGATTGTTCTTAATGTATTTTCTTGGGCAAAGCAGGAGCTTGTGAGCTTTCCAGGTAACCTAGGGGTTTTTCCCCTGTTGCAGGTAAGTGCTTGGAGAAGGTCTGAAAAAGATAGCAGATCATGTCAGGCACAATTTTGAATCAATGGCTTGATACTCTGAATTTTGAAAAATAATGTTTTTATGGGTTCTGCTTGCAAAAAAACCCCAAACAAAAACAAAAAAACACCCCATCATGATGGAAAAAATTCCCATCAGGAAACAAGGGAGAGGGCAAAGAGCTTGCAGCAGTATTTCTGAGAGGTCCAAATGGCCCATTCATTTCAGCAAGATAACTCATCTGGCTAGTAATGGTAATTTAAATGTCAAACTTGTTAGCAGTTTCATTCCTAATGAAAGACCTGGCTTTACAGATAGCTTTACTGGATAACTTTCCAATAAAACCCTACTAATGGAATCAGAGTTATACTAGCAAAAAAGTGCTAGGGCTAGCATAGTTTACAGTGGTTCAATGTGTGAAATGAGCTATACTGACAAAAGCACTTTTGGACAATATAACTGCTTCTATGGTATCCAGCAGATTTGTGGCAATGGATTAAAACTAGACATTTGAAGGGGTTATAGCCCACAACTGTGATTTAGGTCCATTTCACTGGCTAGGAGCATCTGTCAGGAAGGTGCAGAAGGATACCTGGTCATCTAGTTTTAATCTGTTGCCACAGATGGGTCAGAAGACAAACCCAAGACTTTAGGCAGTGTCACAAGGATTGTCACAAATCATATCCACACCTATTTAACCAGTATAACTGATACAACTAGTTTTATATATGGAGGCACCCATAGGTTTTCACTAAACATGGGCACATGGATCTGTAAGTGGCATGTTTGCTTGATGTCAGAAGTGATATTACATTATCCTGATACAGAAACTGCTAAATCAAGAAACCCAGCAGGGCTGCTGAGTACATCAGGAGCTCTACCAACACAATTGTCATCTGAACATTTGTGTAGTCCACTGCATGTGGCATCTCAAGTAAGCAAATAGAGCCCCTGCCTGTACTGGAGGGACTTGCACCCACATTGTTATTTAAATCCCACTCAGGTATTCTGATGATTTACCTAACATTGAATAGGTATGCCTGAAACTCTGAGTTGAAACGAAGATAGAAAATTAGGAGGAAAGCTGTCTGTCAAGGGTTGGTTGCTTTTTTTCTGGTTTGGTGAAAGCAGTTTGAAACACAGCATTTCTGAATTTGACTTTTCAGGGTGAATGTTTGGATTTGGGCATTCATAGAGCTGAAAGAAATCTACCCTGTCATACTCTGTACTGAGTTTGGCCTCCAAGCTGCTTTCTAAAAAAGTAAATTCCCTATCTTCTGTTAGAAAAAGGCATTGGTGTGTGCCTATTCTTTATGGCTACAGTAGGAAGATTTTAACCCAGTTTCCCAGTGTGTCCAGTGTGCCCTTTTGCCTCTATGTAAGAGATCAACCTGATTCTCTTTTTCCTCCTCTGTGTTACAACACTGATTGAATCTAAATCACCTCTCATTGCATCCTTTAAATTGCTCCACTAACTGTAGGTTCAGAGGTAATGCACGAATGCATCAGCCTTAGGCTGAAACTGAAGGACCTCAGTGCAGCTCTGCCTCTTTCCAGGCTTCTGTCAGTGTGGCTCCTGGGAGACCATTTGGAAATAAGGGCCAACACACTCCAATAATGAAGAGTTGTGTCACTGAGTAAATGACCAAGGCTGTATCACCAGGATGTCATCTTGTTTCTCCACAGAGGTGTAAGCAGTAGTCCTGGGCATACAAGTGTTTTCATACAGAGCTTCCACTGTCAAGAGAAGCTCTCATATATTACTCTTTGTTGTTCACCTTCAGGGAAGCATCTGTAATATTCCTTCATTTATGGTGAAATAATAGTTTCTGTAAGATAGCTTCAGTCTTACCTTCCATGAGAGCAACATGCGCACAAAAGGAAACAGCGTGTTTTTTCTGCTAATGCACAGGGCTGGGATTTGAGAGCTATAGATTCCCAAACTGCTTCTGTCACAGGCTTGGTAGGTGACCAACAGTGTAACAGTAAATTGAACTCTTGTGCTGAGGAAGGGAAAATACTACAAAAGTTTTCTAAAGTGTGTCCTTGGACATTGATTATATGTGTTGCAGTGTTAAGCTGTTAGCTTTTATTAAAAATGATAATAGAAAATGAATTCCTTGCTCTAGCAGCCACTGAATTTAAAAAGAGGGGATTTTTCTACAAATAGCATGATCTTAAGACCAGCTACCATGTTTTCTACAGGTTCCACAGAAGACTGACCTTTTATTTAATTTTTTTTTGTAAAGCATCAGTCATGCATGAATTACAAAATACCTTTCTGAAACTGAATATATATGGCTTTACTGTGCAAATGTTTGAAGTGCATGACTTCCATTAGGAAATTTGTTTAGTGGGGTGAAATCCTAACTGTGTTAAAATCAGCAGGGCTTTTGCTATTTGTTCCAGTGTGCTATTAAATTTTCAACTGAGAATAGTTTACCAGATAGGGTGCAACATTCTCAGCTTTTTTACGGTTTTAGAATTATGTCCAGGCAGAGTAGACAGAGCATAGCTTTTAACTATGAGTTTGAAAATGCTTTGCTAATTCTCCTAGCAATTGTTGTGCATGAATTAGTGTTTATTCCCATTTTAGGGAAAAGAAAATTGAATAAAACCCCCCAGCTGTCCAAGATTGCACAGGACGAGTCACAAAACTGAGAGACAAAACTCTGACTAATTGCAAGTTCTGGCTATCACAGTTTTCTTTGACTCAAGGACTGAAAGGAAGGATTAATGTCTCCTAGTGCCAAAAAGGTTAGAATCTGCCTGTAACCCTCAGAAGATATGAACAGCACATTGAAACACAGTACCCATTCCTCTCTAGAGCTGATTTTCTAGTTTACGTCTCTCCTTTTCATTCTGTCTTGACCCTGTACGTTGTTTCTCTGATGTCCATGGCACTGCTTTTAGAGCTCTTCTATGGATTTAGACAGAACTGAAAAGTCTGCAGCAACTTGTTTGGCAGTAGGCATAAGTGATGGATTTGAAAAGCAGAAAGGTTAGAAAACTATAATGGTATACATATAAGTAAAACTTATGAGCAGTAGAAGGTTGTTTGCCCTCTGCCCTTAAAAGTGGGATGGAGGTGACTATAAAATCAAAACAGTAGAAATTAAAGGTTAAACTGTACTGAAAATACATTGTTTCAAATCTACTTTTAGCAGACAGACCAAAAAGCTTTTTTCATCAATTAGACCTTTTTTTTTGTTTTCCTTTAAGCTTCTCTGAAGCATCCATTTACACTCCAGCCTTCTAATGCATAATGGATGAGTCTTGGAAGGTCACAGTTGGGGAGACTGTGTTTTCATTTATTACTTTGAGAGGGTTTGTAGCTCCTTCCTACTATACCTGACTCTTATAGGAAGAGGAAGCATTTAGAAAGCCTCCAGAGCCAAGGCTTTGAAGTTCAAAGGTCAGAGACTGGAGACTGAGGTCTCCCAGTTTTCAGAATAGAATGATGCTTTGACTGCCCTCTCTGGATTTTTTTTGTTGGAATGTTATATGAGGCTTGCTGAAGCAGCCTTGTGAAAAGCAGAATCTTAAACAAAGCTTCTTCAGTTAGGATCTATTGTCTGCAAGGCTCATCAGTATTCAAACACTTTTTGTTCATCAGTCTGCAACAAAATCTCCTGCTCATGGTAGTTACTGTGGCTTTAGGAAGTGGTGCTAGAACTGCAGCTCTTGTACAGAAAGATAGCTCAGCCCCTGAGAGTGACATTAGGAGGCTTGTGATGGAAATGTGCTCCTTACAGTAAGTTTACATTTTTTCCCACTTAGCAAATTGCAGATTCCTGAGCCAAAAAGTGAGAAGAGAGAATTGCAAACCTGTAACTCAGGATAAATTAAAGCAGATCCATATGGTTTATCTGTCAGCTATTGCTTTGCCCTCCCATCTGGTAATAATCAATAAGAGGCATAACATAAATAAGCCACAGTGTATTTTGTGTGCACGCATGTGTGTGTTCTGGACTTCCGTTCCATTTTGAAATCACATCTGCACTTTATTAGCAAGATGCTTGGATGAGATTGTTACCAGCACTCCACATTTGCAGCATCCCTCTGCTCCAATGTGATAAATATTTAATGTGTTTGGCTGTGTGCATGCAGAATAATAGGCCCTGCCAGAAATGCAGTCGAATCACTCAAGCCTACAGGGGCCACCACATGCAAGGGAGCACACAGTGCATGAGCACACACACACAAACAGCATCAGCCTCTGTCTGTCATTAGCAGGATCACCCTCTGTCTGTCATTCAGTCAATGGATTTAATGTTTATTATCACAGGGAACACTCTTATCCTATTTAATCCTGTATAGATGGCTCTAGAATTTCACACAAACATCCAACTGAGAAAATGTCATCCAACAGGATTTTGTTTTAGGGAGCTGTTGAATGCAGATGTAGTAGACCAGTTCTGTTTTTGCTATTAACTTTTCCTTGTGCATCATGCTGATTGCCTTTTCCTTCTGCAGTAGCTATCCCTGTTCCTTTATGTGCTCTTGCTGCATTGACAGTGCTCTCTGGTTTAGAAAGGCTATTAAGTGAAATAGTATCTTCTGAACATAGATGTGCAGGGATCATGGTGCATTTAACTTTAATTGCTTCATCAACTTAAGAAAAGACTGCTACAAATTGTAGAGAAGGTGTAATATTCCTTTTGAATCTCTGTTGTGGAATTGTTCCAGACATTTGACTTAATACATGACTGCATCCATAAATAATACATTTTTGAAGGCAGTGTATCAGGAATAGCTGAGCTGTGTAGTGATGAATTTGTGTTGAGCTAAGCAAGTTAGGGAGCAAGGAAGAACTAAATTAAAATAACCTTTACTCCTCTCCTCCTCTCCCACCTGCATGCCATACTCCATGGAAATAATCTTCATTTTGTTTGATGATTGAGCATACATTATGTCAGGTATTTGCTTGACAGAGGATAAAGAAAAGTGTGTTGCTGTAAGGCAATTGAATTGAAAAGTGTTTTATCTGGTGCACAGGATGGAAGCCTTCTGCCACAGGAAAAATGAAAACATGATAGATTTGAAGGTCAGTGGATCCAGCACTCAATCTACCAAACAATCTACCCAACTCAATTTATCTGTCAATATTTACAGCTAGTCAATATTTTCTTTTATGAAGGAACATTGGTACTTAAAAATGCTTAACTAAATTAGTTCCACTTGCACAACAAAAATATTTGGCAAAAAAATTTGCATGTTTTGATTCTCTGCTGAAATGTTAATTCACTTCATATCCTGGTATGAATACTTTGCTATGGACTAAGATGCCTCCAACTTTATACTATTATAATATAAAAATCAGGGAAAGAAGTATTTTTCTAATCAAATTCTTTGTTCTACTTTATGATGGAGGAAAAAAAAAACCCAACAAAAAAACCAACCAAACCCAAACAAAACAAAACAAAACAAAAAAACCCCAAAAAACAAAAAACGAAAAACAAAACAAGAAATATAAAAATACCAAAACTTTAGGATCTAAACTTTCTGCCTCAAGAAAATGCTTTTGGAATTCACATCACAGAAATTTACAAGCAATTATCAATTATTACTAATATTTTAAATGATTATGTCCTGTCCAAGTAATATCTATTGCACCCTATGATTTTGTAAACAGGCAAACCTTGGCTGCTCTCATCTTTCAAATCCAGGTGGGAAAAAGTCTGCTCATGGGGATTATATTATCAAGCAACCAGAAGACTAGGCTTATTTGCCAGGTTTTTGTTTTAAAAAAAAGAGCAGAATGTACTTTGAGTTGGCACACACACCCTCCTGCCCCCCTGCATCCCCAAACCATACACTGTCCTATACAGCTCTTTTCAGGCACTGGCTGTGCACAAAGGAAACATAAATGTGAGAAAGGCAATGAGCAAAAAGACAAAGTATGTTGCTGGACACTCAAAGTGATTGTCAGGAATAGTTGCCCTGGGTTTATGGTGAATACTGTGAGTTGACTCAGCACAGTGAGGCCTGAGGTGTGTGTGATGGAGCGCTCTGCTTGTCACTGTTTTCTTCAGTGCAAAGAGGAGGGATAAGACACAATAAAGCTGGAAAAGGAGATGCACTCAGTGGGTAGAGAAGAAAAACTGGCATTGTTGAGCTTTGAGCATCTAAGTTAGTGTACACAGATTAAATGAAGTATAGAAATTATTGATTTGTAACTTGAAATGGAAAAGAACCACATTCCCTAAATGCTCTTTACTTTGGTGTGGTCAGTAACCAGGGTAATAATGGATCTCTATCTTTATATAAAAAGCTCTTTTCTTAAAATAAACAATGAAATGGTGCCCTTCTTCCCCTCCCTCTAGCACACACAGGGAAAATAAACTTAAAACTTCTTTCTGTGTTTCTTTTTTTTTTCTGAAGGCATTTATCCTATTACTGGAAAAAAAATCTCGGTCAATAATTCATGGAAAATACAGCCATAGTTCACATTCTGACCTTCCATTTTGGTAACAGATCTCCCTCCAACTCTCACAGGGCCAGAATGAAGTGTTTTATCTGGTGCACAGGATGGAAGCCTTCTGCCACAGGAAAAAAAATGGCCTTTAATATGTGTTTTGGTCTGTTAATTGAGATGGAAATCAGAATTTTGCATATAAAGCTTTATATTAATCAGTGTTTTCTGTTCTTCAGGATTTTTTTTGAATGTAAAATTTAAAACATGTTCACGTAGTTCCTTTTCTTTGTTAAACCAATCTTTTTTATTATTATTATTCTTAAAGCATTTTTAAAGTCCTGCTACTTTGAATTGTTAGGAAAAATTCTATTAGCCTGCAGTACATGCTAATGCAGAGAGAGCCAGTAAGATTTAATTCATGTTTAGATGCCTTATTGATCTGGCACAATTTGAGAAAGGAAACCCAGTTAACTACAGCTTAATACAGATATATCTATTCATCCCAGGAAGTGGCACATCCTGAAATTTTAGATTTACTTCTGAGTTGCATAAAATCACAATTTTTTCTTTTTCATTATATTCTAATTTTAAAGGCTGCAAACATTAAATTTGTATTGCCTTGAACATCGACTATCATCAAACCTTGAGATTCATGTGATGGCAGCTAAGAACAGGTATATTTCAAACCTATAAAACTTCTAAATGTTGGCTGCTCAACAAGATATGTCTTAACAAGTTTTTTTTTTTCCTCTTACAGGTTTCTTGTACACTTGTGCTCTATTTCATGCTTAAAACACACTGGAAACCTCAAACAACTTAACCTGCCAGCTAAGCATGTTCCAGGAAGCTTTTATAAAACCCAGTAACTATTTGTTATTCAGTATCTGAAATAGCTACAAAGCAAAGTATTCAGTCTTTCCTGTGTATAGAAGAAATGCAGTGACTGTGAAACCCAAACCCACTAGCTGTGAGTGTGTTAATTCCTTTCTCATTAACATTGGTACCCCTCCACTAAGGTAGAGGATTCAGCAATTTCTCTTAACACCACAGTTATAAAATATTCACTTTGATGATGTAACAAGATGAAGAGATCTTAGAAGTTTGTGTCTATGGTGCAATAATTTTAAAAGACCTGAGGAATATTCTGCAATATGCAAATATTGCTGTTATTCAGCAGCATGTGCCTTTATCAAGATAATCATTGCAGGTGATTTTCCTCCTCCTACAGTAAAATGTTCCAGATGTGGGGTTACTTTAAATAAATGGCGGGTTAAAAATTGATATTAATTTGCTCTGTTATATGATTAAAAATTACCCAAATATATACAATAATATACATATCCCAACCTTTTAAAAAAGCCATAGAAAATTATCAAACCCAAGGGAAGCACAGTTAGTTTTGAGATTCTCATGCTACCTGCATATTCTATAGTGAGATGAATATTTACAAATAAGCGATAATGATAATTGTTAAAAAGATGTATTATTTTCATTGTCCTGGATTAGTATAATACAAGGCATGACGTACAAGGAAGCTCCACCTCAACACAAGGAAGAACTGCTTTACTGTGTGGGTGAGTGACACTGAAACACATTGTCCAGAGAAATTGTGGAGTCTCCCTGATTGGAGATAATCAAGAACTGTCTGGACACAATCCTGTGCCATGTGCTCTAGGATGACTGTGCTTGAGCAGGGAGGTTGGACCAGATGACCCATTGTGATCCCTTCCAGCCTGACCCATTCTGTGATTCTGGATGGCTCTATTCTCTGTAGAGCAGGGCAGGTGGGGTGTCAGGAAACACCTTGCAGCAGCACTCAGTGCTCCTGCAGCAGCAATGGGTCTCTGGGCCACTTCATCTCTGCCATGTGCATGTATACTTGTGACAAAATAGCCCCACTACCAAATTAATCCATTCATTTTTCTTGGATATTTATGAACCCTCTTTTCAATGAAAAAAAAAGACAGTTCCATGAAGATTTAATTCCCTTGTAAATTCTTGAACTGCACTGCAGTGCCATCTGGGAAAACCTCTGTACCATGGGGCTAAAATTATAGAGTTATGATAGTACTGGTGATATTATTCATATATTTAGTGTGAAGAACTCTACCACTGTCCATGCTACCACATACTATATGACAATATGACGGTGCAGGACAGAAAATGGATTCCCTGAGATCAGCTTGCTTTGTCTTGACAGAAACACAGGCCTTTTGAATGGTATTAAAGCTAAAATAATATTTTCTGGAGTGGAAATCTTCACTGTGACTAGACATCACGCTTTAGCAGCATTCTACCTCACTGGTTTTCTCTCCTTTGCTACCTAAAAATGTTTAAGAATATGTTTTTTTCCCCCTGAAATTAAATGGCAGAATAATAACTAGGAGATCTCTTAGGGCATGCAGCATTCTGGGAAGTACATGCATTTAGAGAATATTAATTTTGCCCCTAAGGCAAAGGGGTCTCCATCTGCTCAAATCTTTCATTGCGTAGCCTGTGAAAGGCTCTACATTAATTTTCAGTGAATTCTTAATCTCCATAGGAATGGTTACTATGCTGACATTGCAAGCTAGTGTCACCATTTGAAATTCCAATTATCACTGACTTCTTTATGAATCTGTTTGCTTATGCTTACTTTCTGACATATCCTTACTAATTTTATATCTTGAGATATGCTTTAATTAGGTTCAGTCAGCTTGGAAATGAACTGTGAGCTTACTGGAGCTTTGCCAACATGCAGTATGATTTTATGCTGTTTGATCTATTTAGATGTCTTATGTATGTTGGTTCATAAAAGCTGGGTGATCTATTTGTCCTAGAGTCAACATATGTTTTGTATGTCACAATTTCTGTGCTGCTTTTGGCTGGGGCAGAGTTAATGTTCTTTACAGTAGCTGATATGGGGTCATGCTTTGGTATTGTGCTGAAAACAGCATTGATGACACAGAGATGTTTTTGTTACTGCTGAGAGGTGTTTACACAGAACCAAGGCCTTTTCTGCTCCTGACCCCACCAGTGAGGAGGCTGGGGGTGCACAAGAAGTTGGGAGGGAAGACAAAGTGACCCAAGGGATATTCCATACTCTCTGGCATCATGCTCAGTGTATAGGTCTGATGGAGAAGGGAAGAGAGGACATTCAGAGTGAAGGCGCTTTTTTACTCTTCATATTTGATGAAGACCTGCTTTCCTGGGAAATGCTGAATACTTGTCTGTCCTATGGGAAGTAGTGAATGAATTCCCAGTTTTGCTTTGTTCAGTGCATGCTTCTTCTTTCCCTATTAAACTTTATCTCAACCCATGAGTTTTTTCACTTTTACTCCTCCTGTTGTCTCCACTATCCCACCTAGGGGGAGTGAGTGGCTATGTGGAACTTGATTGTCAGGTGCAGTTAAATCATGGCAACTTCATATGAAGGAATCCAGGCAACTGTAAACTCTCATTTGGTAAACATGAGGAATAAAGCATTCTAAGGTTGTCCAGTGTCTCATACACATCCAAACAGAAAGAGGATCCTCTGGCTTCCTAGAGACTTGAGTCAGCTGATTAGCATTCGCTGGAACTGACAACAATAATTTCTGTAGGAACTGTCAAGCAACTCTTTTATATCCTAAGGCATGATTTCTGAAACATTAGGGTGTGTTTTGTTACTTCAGGTTACCTTATACCCACCCAGTAATTTAGGAATTGGCCTCTCCAAAATGTTTCATGATGGTTTATAACAGCCTCATCTGAAAAAGGCACTTTTTTACTGTTCTTTATTTTGAGAGGTATATTTATGTCCACTAAAGCCAAAGAAAGTCTCTCTGTTGTAAGCTGGATAGCTATAGAAATGTTCTTTGAAAAAGGTCTGATGATCATATGTAAATTGTTTGACACTTGATAGTTGCCTCTAAGTACCCAAGATCAGCTTCATGTACAACAGTAGGAATGTGATTTCCTATAATTCCATGTCAAATAAAGTGATTGGGTGCTATCTGTGAGAAGCTTTCAGATCTCATGCTTTATCTCAGTTAGGTACCACAGCCTTTTGAGGGCAGAATGCTGCTTCATTGGGAATTTTCAGTTTCTGCTGGGAAGGTCTGATTTAGCAGTACACTGCATCTGAAATGATTGCCTGTAATCATCAGATCTGTTAAACAGGAGTTGACAGATTGACAGATAAATGGTTCTAAAAAACGTTGATGCTATTTTGTTATGTGCTGTAAAGAGAGAGAAATTGAAGAATAAGGAAAAAAATCGGTCAGCAAAACTGTTAGTGAGAGGGAAGTCTGGCAAAGGTTATATCATGTTATTAAGGAGAGGAATAAGATGAGAGGATATGGTCTCTTCTGTGGGGAAGAGAAAATAGGCTTCCATCCAGAAATTTTGTCTACTGCTGGCTCTCTGCAGGTGAGCAGCTTTTCTCTTTAAGTGGGCTACTGCAAGCAGTTTTTTCATCCTTACCTCTTTACTGCATCCAGTGCCCCCTCTCTGTCTCCATTGCATTATGCTGGCCCCTTTGCTGCAGGATGCACCCCTCCCTAATTGTTGGGCTCGTTTGTTAGGACAAGAGCAGCTCTCATGCAAGGGCAGGGAACTTAGTGAGTAGCAACCAAAGGGAACAGAGTAGCAGTGATCCAGACACCACTCACCAGTCCCCTCCTGGATTCTGCCCCTAAGGGAAAGGCAACCATTCTGTTGCCTCATATTAGGTATTTTATTCACTACATTCCAGGGTTTATGGAACCATATCTATCTCACTAACCTCTAACATCCTATTGATGCTGGCTTGTGATGATATCCTCCCACCTACTGCTCAAGAAAGAGAAAAGGGAAAGGTAGATAAGATTAAACACTGTGCAGAACAAGGCAGACTGAACTTTGTCTTCTCTTATAGGCATAAACTCCAGAAAACTGTGAGCTTTTCAAAGAGAATATCCAAAACCAATTCGATGCATTCCAGAGCTCTGGTTTCAGTTAATACAGCTAATCTAGGAGTTGAAGGCCACTTTGTTACAAATGCATTACCAGCGCAGATGCTGCTGCAGTAAAGTGTAAGAGTACCCCAGCCAACTTCAGCATGGATGTGTCAAGGACCAGTATCTGATTATATATGATAACCCAGAGCAGAGGGTAAACACAGAAAACTGTTTCCTTTTCCAGTACACAAACCAAGCAACATTAGATTTGGCTATCAGGTGGCGAGATGAAACAACAACAAAAAGAAGACAATTCATTAGAAAACATACAATCAAACTGTGTAACCTGTGCTGTGGGTTTATGTGCATGAAAAATCTGCATGTAGGATTAAAATTTGGAAACCTGTATTTTGTGGTAGAGAAGCACACTGTGGCCTTTTACATGCAGATAATTATTTTGGCTCAGAAAGTCTCTAGTCTGCAAATTAATAGTAACCGGGTAAATATTCAGGGCATTGCTACCTGCCTGCCCTGTTTCTTCACTCTTTTTCAGGCATCCATATTTGACTGCTCTTGGAATAAGTGGAATAGGATAATGTGCTGGATGGCGTTTTATATATGTAGGATGAGCACAAGGTGGAAAAATCTGTCCTTTATAGGCACTGTGGGCAAGGAGGCAGAGATCAGAGGCACTCGTGCTGCACTGGGGCAGCAACTAGAATCTGTAGCAATATTTTGGTGAGTAGGAAATTTCTAGAGATTACCAGTGTGGGATGGAAAGAAAACTAGGGATCTTAGATTATATACATGGGCTGTTAGTCTGGGAGAAAAAAAAAAAAGCCCTGAACAAGGCCCTGAAGCTCCAAGTCTCTAGACAGATGGAAAAATGAGGCCTGAAGGCTACTGCAATGGTGTAGGAAATATCATTAAATGAAATGGCTGCCTGGAATTGTACTAGCATTTTATATGACACTTACGCTAAATTGCTCGGTTGGGACCTGAAAGCTGTCACCTGACTGGTGGGACTTTAAGTAGTGAAATTGCAGAGGAGGACTGAGAATGATTTTTTGAAAAATGCTTTATTTTTAGAAATCCCTGCAACTGAAGTTTCATGAATATTATATGCAGCATTACTCTCAAGAAAAGGCAGCAAGTGAAATGACCAAAGGTTTACATGAGAGAGTCATGCTTCGCTAATGTACTCTATTCCTGATGAGGTTAGTTCTCTTGCTACTAAGATGGTCATTTTTAAGGTCAGGCTGCTCTGTGGGAAAGCCAGTGTGTAGACAGAATGAGTGTTGTGCTAGAAACAGGGGGTAGGATGCTTGCCCCAAACACCCCTTAACCAGAGCACTCCTTTAACAGGGCACTGTTTGTCCTGCTCATCCCTGTCCAGCCCCACCTAGCTCTTTCCCTGCCATGATTCAGGATCGTGTTTCAGGCTCCTGGGGCCAACAGCTCCTGCCCCAGTGACCCCAGAGCAGGGCCAGTCTCCAGCCCCTCAGACCCTGCCCTGCCTGGCCACGGGCTCCACCAGGATGGGACAAGCTGTGGGCCTATAGCCCAGCCTGGCCACAGCACATCCCAATCCCCATGGATTGTTTTGTTCCTGGGACTGGGGCTGCCTTGGTGCCAGCAGGTCGAGGGAAGTGATCCTGCCCCCTACTCAGCTCTGCTGAGGCTGAATTTGGAGTGCTGTGTCCAGTTCTGTGTTCCTGAACACGAGAGAGACATGGAGCTCCTGGAGCAGGTCCAATGGAGAGCTAGTAGATTAGTCAGGGGTCTGGAGAATCTCTCTTCTGAGGAAAGGCTGAGGGAGCTGGGCCTGTTCAGCCTATAGAAGAGGGTACTGAGAGATGACCTTACTAATGTGTATAGGTATCTAAGGGGACACTCCCAAGAAACAGAGTTAGGCTCCTCTGGGTGATGCCAAGCAATAGGCCAAGAGACAACAGGCAGAAACTGATGCACAGGAAGTTCCACCTGAACACGAGGAAGACTTTACTGTGAGAGTGACTGACCACTGAAACAGATTACTCAGAGATGTTGTGGAGTCTTCCTGGATGGAGATATTTCAGAACTGTTTGGGTGGAATTCCATGCAATGTGCTCTAGGATGACCCTGCTTGAGCAGGAAGTTGGATTAGAAGGATCACTGTGGTCTGTTCTAACCTGAACCATTCTGTTATTCCCTGATTCTGTGATTCTGTGATTCTGTGAATGCGGACTTAACTTCCTAAATAATAAACCTCTGTAAATGTGATCACACTCCTTAGCATTTCTGTGTCTCGTTCTAAAACAAATAAACAGCTATTCAAACATCCTGGAGGAAGAACTTGAGGAAAAAAACAAAAAAAACCCCAAAAAAAACCATATTCAAAGGGTTTTGGAATCCTCAAAACCAAATGCCTCAAAATCAAAACCATTGAGATCATTCTTATTACTAGAGCACAAGCCTAATTGGAACATTAATTTTGCTCTGGGCAGTAAAGTCACTATTGCTACAAAATGATTAACAGTCTCACCATCTGTTACAGGTGTAATAATAATTGACAGTTTTATTCATATCTAACATTGACATGATCTGTCTTTACATTCTCGTCTTTGCCATTTAATTTGGTATTTTTCTGAGCAATAACAATATATTAAATTGTAAATAATATATATTTACTGATTAAACCTACTCCTTCTTTTCTTGTTTTTCTTCTTAGTTATTACCCTCAATCGTGACCTAAAGAGTTAAAATATGACACTGGAAGGGAAGATATTGCACTCATTTTTAAGCCATGTCATATAGACTGAGACCAAAGGTCTGTTTAGCTTGCTGTCTCCTATTCTGATGATAGGTCATAGATGGTGCTTAGAGGGAGATTGAGAATCAGGGCAGGCACAGAACAAATGCTCCTCTGAAACCTCCCATTTTAGGGCATTTAACAGGGCAGGCTTTCTGAGCCAGGGGCTCTTATTTGTCCACTGTATTTAAGGGCCTCTAGTGGACTTGTCTTCTGTGATTTTTGTCTAGTTCTTTTTTGAACATGTTCAGTCTTTTGGCCTCAACAGCTTACTGTGTCAATGGGTTGGACAGTTTATTATGTAATGTGGTTTTAAATTTGACACCTGGAAATTTCGTTGGATGCCCTCCAGTTCCTGAATTGTGATGCAATACTGAATCCTCTTGTCCTAATTTTCTATGACTGCCATCAAAATCACTGGCAAGCAAGGATTTTTCTGGAGTTTGAATTAGAACTACAATGTAACTAAATAAGAAAAGCATTCAATTTTATTTGTTAGAACAAAACATTTGCAAAAATCACTGAGCCCAAGAACCATGGTGAAACTATTTTCTATCCTGTGGTACAGTTCCAAAGTCAGAACTCTAATGCCCCAAACACTTGACTGCTGGGAAAAGAATAGTGAGGATGGCTTTAATTTATTTACTAACAAACATGTATCTCTAACATGAATCCTGTGCAGATAAGCTACTTTAAATGCATGAAAAGCTTGATTAAAAAATACTTTTAATTTACTACGGAAGTTAGGAAACCTATACAGAATTATTTTAATGAAGCAGCAAGAGAACATACAGGAGAGTCTTTCTCACTTGTCTGATAGTCATTCATCATTGTTAATGAGATATCAAAAGAGCAAGGGAATAAAAAATCATAACCAAATATTTCAATGCCTCTAAAGTACTTTATCTGCTTATACCTGTGGAAATTCTGTCTGTGGCCTCTGAAAGTAAGCTTGCTAGTTTTGAGCAACCTGTTCTGATTAGCATCTATTGCTTGATAGGTCATTCTTCTATCAGTTTAGAAAACCATTGCTTTAATTTCATTCCTTTCTGGATGTAACTGTCTGTGACACTTTATCAACATTACTGAGGGCTGACTTGTGCTTGAATGTTGATAATTTCAAAGTTCTACTTCTGCTTTTTTGTTTGTTTTGCTCTGTCTTGTCCAAGGTGATCAAATCCCTTGATACATGTTGTTGAGAAACTGTAATCCTTTTAAGATTACTGTCAAACACAATGAGAAAAAGAAGCTGATAGACCAAAACATGAATGTGGGTGGAAAAGAAATGACAATCTTATACACAGGTTAAATAGGCAATGCAGGCCATACTTGGGCAACATTCTAATTTATTGACAACAATCAGTGTTTTATATTTGATAGAGTTATTTTTTTTAACAACTTTTCAGTCTATGCTTTATGAGGGAAAACAAACAATGTTAAATAATGTCATTATGATTTGGGATCAAATTATGACTTCCCATTCCAATTTCCACATAATGTCTTCTCACTTTTGGCATGACTTTAAGGACAGATTCAACCTGTTGCCTCATGGCAGGGCGCTAAAACCAGGTCTTGCTGGTTTTATGCAATATAGACCTTAACTTCTGCCCAAACTTTGGCACACTGATTTGCCCATTTCTTCCTAAATTAATTATTTTTTGGAGCCTTGACTTTCTGATCAATATTTTTTTAAATGTTTTCACATTTAGTATTATTGATTCTGATTTAAAAGTTGATATTTTTTTTCCTGGGTTTGCAAATTAGTCATGACTCAGTAACAGAATTATGCCCATTAGGGACAGTAGTGACATGAATTGTTTGACAATAAAACCAAATTAAAATAACATAAAATAAAAGTTAATAACCACTATCCACATATATTTTTTAACAAAAACAGGTTAGTTGATTTGCTTGCTCATACTTCTCCTTCTGTACTAAAGATGTGGCACAAGCTGTCACAATGCAACAATTTCTAGCAAGAATTATTATCATTCAGGACAATGTCTTACTGCCTAGATAAAAGTAATATAATTTAGTTATTTAAACATGAATTAAGTCTTTTGTTTGTTTGTTTGTTTTTAAAGCTGAGGCCTTTGCTTTTGTTAGGCAGACATAAGACCCTGGGTCCATTTCTTCTGAATATTTAAATATCTGTAACCTAGTGTTGGTATCAGGTCTATCTATGTACTTTGGCATTTTTAGTTCTTAAAATTGAATCTAATACATAAAATAGTTAAATATTTCTTCATCTATCTGTTTTTTAGGACATTATGTAGATGTTCATCGAATGGATTATGAATACAAGAGTGGAATTTCAGTACCCCTTAATGAAGCTTGAACTATTGATGAAGGTCAATGGGTTAAATCTGTTTGTTTTCTAAATGAGAGTAATCCATCATGTGGAAAAATACACCGAGATTCTAAATGAAAAGGAATTATGATAATACATAATTTTTGTTTGTTTGTTTATTTTTGTTTATCTTTTTTGATCTCAGTTTTGCTCATTCTTTGCTTATTTAGCTAGCACAGAATGTTTATTCCCTTTACAGTTCTTCTCTTTATAGTTTCTTCTCTTTATAGTTTCTTCTCTTTATAACTCCTACATGTTGTGTTTCATAGGCTGGGAATCATGAAAATCTCACAGTCTTGTTCTTACTAAGAGAGTAGAAGAGATAGGAACCTTACAGGAATGCAAAACTAACAGAGCAGAGCAACAAGGCTAATAGGAAAAAGCAGCAGGGAGGAAACAGAGAAAGAAAATGCCCAGTGGTGTAATGCAGTAATGTGTGCTGTTCTGTACTGATCTTGTGCCCCTAGAATGGAGTGTTGTGATATGATAGAGGAAGAGTGTTGCTGCATGTGATGGTGGTAGTCACAGTAAGATCAGAGGCACCTACATCCTTTGGTACAGTGCCTGTGGAATATTTTGCATCCTTTAACATTTCCATAGAACTGTGATCCATTTTAAAAAATGTCCACGCTTTTACATGTGTTTTCCTCCCATGTTCATAAAAATCCCAGCTGTAAATCATTGGAGGACTGATGTTTTACTAATGTCTGAGGCTGTACCATATACCTCAAATAATGACTAAGAAATGTCTTTGGTGGTCAGTGCCCACTCAGAGATTGAATAGTTCTAAAATTTTTGAGAGTCAATATTGGAGGCCATTTAATGCCTTTGGATCCCATAACTCTAAGGTGCCCTGTTAATTTCCTCAATGACTTAAATGCCTCCCTGCCATCTTCAATGTCTTCTGACTTTGTTAAAATAATTATTCCTTTTCACCACAGAGAATCTCCTACTGTCAAACTAGAGAGAGAGGGCAAAATAAGGCTTGAAGGTTTGCAGTTTTCTAGAGATGTCATTCAACTTCTGTGTAACTGTATCGATGTACACTGGGGAGAGATGTGCTGTCATCAGAGTCAGAAATCATAAGGGATGCTCACTGAATTGTTTTTCAGGAGAGTAATTTACTGAAATGGATCTTAGGTGAGAGGTCTGGGGCCTTGCTGGAAAACTTAGATTTTATTCAAAGCTGAATACCAGATCCTTGCCTGAGGGCTTCTTTGTAATGATGAATCTGTTCATGATACTAAGCATTAGGAGAAACTTGTAGATGGGAGGAGCAATTCTGTAGGATACCATCTCAGGCCCAAAGAATTTCTCTGGATAGGCAGTTTTATGTACTAAATTTTAAAAATGTGGGCTTATGAATCTGGAACTGGTCCAGTCTATGCCAAAGTCTAACAAAACATTAACTTAATCAAAATTACATTTACAAGTAAATAAATGTTTCTGATGGTTTTGTTGTAACACAGACCTTTTAACATAATTTCATTCAAACAAGTGGAGGAAAAGGTGAAAATATTATGTTAAGCAAAATAACTTCAGTAACAGGCCAAGAAAAGCCTGATTTTCAAGGTGACTTAAAAAGCTATCTGCAACTATTATTTTGGTTTAAGGTATTTTTACTTATAGGAAGATACAAAAATAAAAGGGTGTGTGGAGTCCCCATGATCCCATGAAGTGTCACAATGGAAGTATGAAGAGAGACTTTCTTCAATCAATGCAGGACATAACCAAATTTATTATTTAGTAGGCAGGAACAAGGCGACATTTAACGATCAGAAATAGCTAAATGAATCTTCTGAACTAGACTGAACTTTCACCCTGTGCCAGAAATAAATCCAGAAATTCACTTTTGCTCTTCTGACTGTGCTGTGTTGAATACTTCAGTTTTCTGATGACTAAATAGATGTCATAAACAAAACATATTTACACATAGGAAAAAAATAGAATGGTTGTTCTCTATTTTTTTTTTTCAATTAATTACCTCACTGTCCTGCAGAGTATCCCCTGAATAACTCATAAGATTAGAAGGAACAATGTATTTTTTTTTTATGTATAACCACATAAATAAAAACTTGAAGTGGGGGATTGAGATATGTTCTCAACTTTTGTAGAGCTTTATTTATCTCTTGCAAATAAAGCTAAGACGTCTCTGTTTTTATTCATACTCTTTTTCAAGATAAAGGACAGAAAGATTCTTCCAATTATATCAGTAGGAAGTTATTGCAAGTGAGGGTTGAGGTACAGCAATGAGAACATCATATTCCTTTAAGTGAGCTGATTTTTTTTTTTCCCCCCCAATTACGTTCTATATGTCATTTTTTGGTAAGAAACTCATGGGAACAGTGATCAACCAGTCCAAGGCTTAGTGAGGAATTATGGCTCTGGGACAAAAATATTCAGGATTTTAGGTGTCATGGTCAGTGGCCAGATTTGAAAAATACTTAAAGGCAGAAAGATGCAAGTAGCCTCTTTAATCCCTAATTGAAATAAACTGAAATAGACTCCCAGGAATATTTGAAAACTCCCATAGGTGTCATTTCCTTGACTAGAATGACCTAAATGATTGAGTTCGTTTTCAGAGTTACTCAGGCAGTTCACAGTCCCACCACTTGGCCCATTTTTTCCTGGATATGCGGCAAAATAGCTTGAGGTATAGTTGAGCCACTTTGAAGAATAACATGCTTTTATGTAAAACTCATGGTCTGCGTTCAGACGACTCTGTATTCAGAGACGCTGGATTATCTTCAGAAGTGTAGGACTTAGTACAAGAGTGGATCATGTTTATGGAGTTTCTTACCAGGCTTTAATAAGTTTTTTCCCATGCAAAGAAAAGAGACCTGGAAAACAGGGAATACTATTTTAGCAGCTTTAAATGCTCAGGTATGCCATTCTCATAGGCCTAATGGGTTTTTAGATAGAAACTTCAAGAAGCAAAGATAATAAAAGCCTGTGTAGCATGCACATGAATGAAACTGCCAGACTGCAAGCTGATAGCACTCTGCATGATATCTTATCAATTATTAGTCTTAAGGCATTATTTCACTTTATACCACAGGTTTGTGCATGGTCATTGTAAACTGTGTGAGGAAGACTGAATTAATAATGGAATTACTATAAAATGGATCATATCAGAGACAGTTGGAACTGGTTAATTTTGTCAAATAATTAAAAGCAAAGTGTTGTCACTGCCTCAGTTCCCCTGGGGAATTTTATTTCTATTCACAGAGTAAATAGTCTGACTACAGCAGGTATTGTCTCCAAGCAGAACCCAGACTATACTGTGCAAACACTGAGCTGCCAAATAGTTGATATCAGAGAACCAACTGCACCAGGCATGCCAGGCACATTTGTTGGAGTGTACCTTTGGAATGGGATTCCTGATGGAGCACTTTGCACATGGCTTGTATAGACTGAAAGTGTGATTGCACAGCTACACTATGACTTGGTCATTTTAAGGACAGATGAGAGTGATTTAGGCTTTTCTACATTTTCATCCAAAGTAGCTGGATTAGAGAAACATCAAAAACCTTTCATTTGGAAATGCTATGACAGTCCTGCTTATTCTGAAATCTTTTCCACAGAAGAGATGTGTATTGAAATTCTGAAAGACAGATATTTGGTGCTGGTATATGGGGCAATGCAGCCCTCTAGTATATAGAAAGGAAAGAAATGGCTAAGAAATTCATATGTTTTCCCTGCCTTTTTTTTTTT
>VYXD01014031.1:0-11211 GCA_013397195.1 Hylia prasina | reverse complement strand
TTTTTTTTTAATAATGCCTTGAATCAGCCTAGTTCCTTTATTCATGTGAGAGGGAGAAACAGAATTTGGTAAAGATGTTGATTTTCAGCATAGTGGAGGTCTGCAGAGCACAGCCAACACAAGGCTGTGTTCAATGAATGTGTGCCTTCAAATACCTTAGGACAGTCAAAATGAAAAGGTCATACAGGTATCCATGAAGGGACCCTGTTAGAAGAAAGATAACAGAGAGAGTAATAAAGGATAATTTCTCTACAGTGACTGAAGAGTTCTCAATATTTTCTTTGTGGAACTTTTTCAGAATACTGAAAAGCAAATAGAAACCTTTTCTTAAAGTCAGGTTTTGGGAAAATGTTTAAACAGTGAATTTTATTTTCTTCACAGTAGGCCACCAATTAATTGTTTAAAGGGCACAATAACTAAATATTCAGCACAGAAGACAGCACATGGAAGGGAGGTACATATACAATAAAAGCCTATAAGAAGCAGAGATGAAATTTCAAGCTGCCTTAAAACATCCCTTTACAACACATGTACAGGCAAATAATCAGATTTTAGGCTGCATGCAATTGTCAGGAATGTAATAACACTATGAAGGTAGGAAACAGGTGTATCATAAATTAATAGTCTGGAAACAGACCTGAGCCTGAAAGAGAAAATGAATTAAAGGCACTAAAATTTCCTTTTCTTTCCTTTGCTGTGGCACCATTTCAGATTCAGAATTTTTCCTGTTTCAAAGGCATGGTTCATTTTATAGCTGTTTCTAACAGTAATGCATCAACAGAGAAGGTGTCCAAGCAGAGAATTTGGCACATAAAGTAACCTGATGAAGTAAATTAGTAGCATAAGAAAGACACTTTGCAATCTATATATGAAGTAATTTTAATCTTGATTTCCAGTATTTAAACACAAGCACTTTTCTTGAAAAATGATGTGTGGCAAAAAATATGCTTTCTACAACAGTGATTTCTATTCCTTTTCTTCACACATTGATTTAACCATTATGTGCAGCATAAGGACTGTAAGTGAAAAGTCAAACATTTATAGAACTTTGCATTTAGGTTTTATAAATTAAGTGCAACATATCATTAATAGACCCAGAAGAATTATAATGAAATGCCATTAATCAGCTCTAGAAATCCATGAATAATTTATAATAATTGCTTATAACCAGCTATAGTACATATTATCAATGATTTTGCCATTCTCAGGAATATTATTAAAAATTTGTTAGTTATTCATAAACTATTTGTAAATGGGATAATAAGTGATATATGCCTAAAACTCTCTTTATTCCCAATAACATCATCTAATTCATGATTAGCCAATATTGTCTATTGTTAGTGTTCCTTTTGTGTAAAGAATTTTAGATCCTTCCAGTTCTGTGTAATTTGGCTTTAGCTGGAATGCAGGTTACAAATATATTGTGCATTTTTTGACACTAATCAGAGGTTTCTAGTCCTCAGATGAAATGTTTCTGTAAAATCAGTAGTTTATATTATCTCTTCTGCATTGTGGGGGTGCTATGAAACAATAGTTACTGTTTTAATTGCTGCAAAGTGTCTGGCAGAATTATAACACTGATACATTCTCTGAAAATGGTGACATAGTATCTTCAACCTAGAGCAGTCAGATCATTTAGAGTGGACAATTTATGTAGTCTTTCTCCTTTTGGCTTACTTCTCACAGTTTTTGTACAGTAGGACTTACTAACTGTGCCTTTCCTCTGCTGTTCTTGATATGACCACTACCACTCCTCTCGTTTCTCTGCTGACTTCCTCTTCTAGTTCCTCTCCCTGATGGGTAATTTCAGACCCCAGAGACTGAAGAAAAGAAGTTGTGATGACCTCTATCTCTTTAAAAAACCCAAACCAAAATACCAAAAGCCAGAAGGCCCTGACTTGAAGCAGTTACAATGGTGGTATTCCAATGTGAGCATGAGTGTGAGTACTAAATTAATACTGAAGTCCCTGTTGGGCAGGAGAAATGATATTTAATTGAAGTGAACTGTCTTCCACCTGCTGGTATATCAGAAGAGGAGTGAGCAGATCAATAGGAACACCCTGAGGAAGGTAATTACTCTAGGGATCAATGTTAAATCCTTGTCCCTGAGTGGGGGCTCTTGGTTTGGTCAGAGGACAACATTATGGAGAAATTATTATTGAACTAGTAGCTAGTATATTCATGCTTTTCTAGCCTTAGATTTTACTAAAGCCTATTTTAAATAACTTTTCCTTCTAAGTTAATTGCAAAAAATTGAGCCAACCCCCAGTCTTTTAGAAAAACACAGGGTCTGATGTACACCCACCACTAGTGTCCCTTTCAGGCATTACTGCTTGGAACAAAACCTCTGTGCTGGTGATTACTCTTCTGAGCACACAATCAGCATAAAGCAATCTGTATTTACACTTTCCATGCTCCAATTTCTGGTTGTTGTTTTCGGGCTACTCACCTTCACAGGTGGTTTAAGCAAAGATCCAGGAGTGGAGGAAGGATAGAGACAATCCCTTTGTGGTGTTGTTTCTGCATTGGGCAATGCCATAGAGAGCTGTGAATGGCAGTGCTTAACTGCCAGCACTGAATGCATGGCCTGTTCTTGATCCCGTGTATGGCACAGCCTCACTCATCCAGTCATGCTTCAGAAGCTCCTCTTTTCTTAGAGTCCATGCATAACTGTTTTTAATTCCAACACCTGACCTTCAAAATGAGTGTCCTGCATCCTGCTTTGAAGAATGATTACAAGATAGAGCCTGGGGAGAGTGTTACTTGAGTTTCCTGTGGAGAATGACTCTCAGATTGCAGTATCTGAGAGTGTGAGTATTTGTTATTTCAACTGCAGGCCTAGATGTCTTCAAAAAGATGTAGTATCCAGCACATGAACTCTGTGAATTCGAAGTGACAAAGAGAGCAAAATGTTGTTGGGGGCTACATATTTACCGTATTTATATTTTTGTTTTACCTGCCTGAAAGGCAACAAGAGAAGCTTGTGTTAAATTGAAGAGCAAGCAATTTCTATTTCCAGACCTGCTTTTAAAATAGCATGTGTTATAACCTCAGTTAATTTTCTCCAGAAAATAAGCAAATTTGTGTGACAAAGGCTTGTAGTCAAGGCCCTGGAGTACAGAAATGTTAGTAGTAGTCACAAGAAATGACACTACCATGACTTGCAGTTTCTAGGCTTGGCTTTGGGAGTCTTCCTGTGAGTGCCCTCTCCACACACACCAGCAGGGAACGTGTATATGTCTTATTTCCTGTAGTACACTTTCTGGTGTAATGCACTTTCCTCAAAAACCTTTCAAAATATTTGCTGGCTTCTTGTCTTCTTTCTTACATTCCCTCTCTCTGTCTGTATCCTTTTCCTTTTGCTTTTAAGAATGATGTAAAAATTGTCAGAGTAGCAACTAGAATAACATTTTTGTCAAATTTGTAAGAGTTAGCTAAGGCGACAGATCCAGTATTCCTGCTTTAGGCATCATTTGAAGTTTGTTTACTCCACACCTTAGCAAAATGTGTACCAAGAAACCAGTAGGAAGTGTGTTAAAATGAAAATGTAGCTTTGAGTCACTAAAAAAATGGGTTTGCTTATTGCTTTATCTGTCCATTTAAAATTCTAATTTCTTGTGAATTATCAACTTGATGCCAGTTATGGGAGTGTAGAAGAACATTTTTATTAAAGATACACTTTTTAACCATATTTTATTTAGAAACATTTGGATTTTTTACTCTAAATTTACTGCTCTTTCCATATCTTTTAAAAGTAGTGTGCTGCTTAGATTGCAGGATTTCTGCTGAATTCAGTGTGAGTTTTGCAACTGACGTACTGAAGAAGTCCTTCTATCTATGTTGTATGAACAAATCTTTATCAAACAGATGAATATTTTCTTTTAATAAAAAACTCTTCCTAAAAGAGTTTTGAAATATAAAATACACCAAGACTTGACTTATGACATTCATTGATTCTCTATAAAAATGTGTGGGTTTTCTTCAAACTTTATGACTGTTCTTAAGCTTACAGCTTTGTGCTTTATACAGGTATGCAAAGATTCATCACTGTGAAAGTGACTGGGAAAAAATGTCTTTAAAAATGTGAAGATTCATTTGTATGGCAACACATTAAATGGTAACATTAGAAGACTTAATAGTAGTAGTATCTCCAAAGATCCTAAAGGCTTATATTGGTAGTGGTGTTAACTGACATGTTTTACTTAATCTGCTTTACTTTCTAGGGTAAATAATGCCAGTTTACAGCAGTTTAAATTCTAGTTGTCTTTTCTCTCATGACACATTTTTTTTATACCCATGATGTGGTGTAGAGAAGGTTTTCTTCAGTTTAAGACTCCTGATAAAACCAAAGTGATGCTCACTTCCCTCTCCCCCTCCAACTGGAAGCACAAAGAACAAATATCATGGTTTAAGATAAGAACAATTTATTGGAGACAGCAATGAGATTTAAAAAGGGACAGTAACAGCACCAATATTAATCATAAAAGTATACAAGTAAAGAGAATGATGCACATGCAAAAGTGGTCACACTGGACCCCACAACAATAGAAATATACCAGACATCTCTCCCCACCGCATCTTCTCAAGTGGAAGGAAAGCCCTTCTCCTTGCAAGTGAGAGAGAGTCCATCAGTACCAATTACCATGAGGGTCCTGGTCACACCACCTTTGAGATATTACAAAAAAATTATCCTTGTCCTGGCCAAAACCAGGACAACCCCAAAGTTCCAGCAGTGTATCATAGTTAGGTATTTATTATTGAGTCTTCTCTTGGTTTCAGGAAAATGGTCAAAAAGTGGTAACAGTGGGTTCCTTGAAAACTGAATGATAATTATATTGTAGCAAATTTAGAATAAGATAGTTCTCAAATTACAAATGTAATGGCTGTTAGCATAAAATCAGGGACAAGAAAAGAATGTCTGCTTTCCCAACAGTTTCTAGTTTTATTAGAGAATCAATGTGAAATATTTCTCTCCTGGTTTTCTGTTACAGGCAGGCTGAGCTGATTGTACTGTTCACAAGTTGCAAAATACCTTGAAGTTTCTGACATGTGGCTGGATGACTACTCTTTCCTTTCATGATTCCCTTCATGGAGCTAGCTGATAACCAAAACTAGCCACGAATGAGAAATAAAGCTCATTATTTTATTGAGATGGGGGATACACTCTGCTCTACTTAGTTCAAGATGACACAGAGGAGAGCAAAAGCAGATAGACTGTGCCTTGTTCTGAGACACAGCTGGACTGAACTAGAGTGTTGCTCAGGTTCTCAGGAGTTTAGCTGCCTCCATTAGCTATGACTTGCTGAAAGACCTATTAAACCATTTTGTGCTCTGCTGTATGACTTCAGGATTAATATCTAAAGTGACATTTCTTTGGTCTTAAGTCAGATTGTCCAGAAGGAGTTCCATCTTTCAGACTTTGCACCAGGCAAACCTGAAGGCAGTACTGGAGGAAATCCTGAATTACTTTGCAAATAGGCTTGGAGATGGTTATATTTATTTGGTGTAAACCTCATGCATTTCTAGTTCAGAGAAGTCTGAGTAATGAATAATAAGAACAGATCACAGTTTAACCTTACTATTGGCTTTAGCCTCAGGTGGTAATTAAACACACTTTCATGGAGGCAACAAAAATGTAGTGTTTTTCACCCTGAAAGCTGACACAGCATTACTTTTACTTCTAGGCTTAGCATGACCATAAGTATTTGTGGTTTACTGACATAAAATAGGTCAAGGATTGAAGCATAATTAATTACATGCCTTTTCTATAGTGAATCCCAAACCCTGTGGCTGAATGAATTCCATTAGATATACACACCTTTTTTTTTTTTTTCAGCTTTACCCTTATTTTTTGTCAACAGACAGTATTCAGAGTTCCTCAGATGTCTGAATTTATTATACCCATCTACACCATTTTTATTTGCTCTGTCTACTGAGATTTATTTTCTTTATCCATTTTGTGACATATACATAATTTGCTTCAGCTTTTTATTCCTCAGAACTGAAAATAAGTTTTGAACTACGTGTTATTGCACTTTACCAGCAACACTTATATCAGCATAATAATGCCTTTGTTATAATCAAATGTAGGTGTGTAATAATTTAAAGGTGAGAGTGATTTCCTTGGGCATTGTCTTAAAAAAGAGAAGAGCACAGCAGAGTAAATGCTCTCCCTTGCAGTATCAGACTTCAATATTCTGCTTCTCAATGTGCTCCCTGCATCGCCTGAAAATTTCAGTGTGCTGGAGGTACCTAAAATTTCCCTCTCTACCTTAACCCCTACAAGAAGCTCAGCTGTGCTGAACCTGGAGCTGAGGGAGGGCAGTGCTTCCCTAAATGACAAAGCAGGCAGTCGGCTTTCACTTCCTGCAAGAAACACAGCCACCACTGTGATGTGTTGCTGCTACATGGCAGGGAAAAGCAGGGGTCAATTTATCCCTCTATTTCTCTCTGAACAGTGTCCCTTTTCTTCTGCTGCTGCCTCTGCCTGAAGGGCAGGAGTCAGGGAGCTGGTGGAGAGCCCTGTTGCTCAGCCTGGTCCTTATGTAAGGAAGACACAGTGAGGCACAAAGGCTTCCTCTTTCCTCTGCTCCCCACATAAAACTGTGTCGGTACCACACAGAACAAAAGCATCCAGCTGTTTGCAAGCTGCTCTGTGTGTAATGCCAGCATCTCTATGTCTGTGCCTATATCTGCTTGTGCTTTGCAGTTCCTCTCTCCTTGGGGCACTTTGCTGTGCACCCAGCAGTGCATTCATACTTGGGTTGCCCTTGTCTGGTGCTCACTGTGGCATGTACAAAAGACCCATTTCAGTGAGTGCCTTCCGGGCCTTGGTGGTTTTTTGCAGAGTTAGATGAGTGTCGTCCCCAAAGTTCTGCCCCTTCTGCTCCTGAGAAATGATCAAAAAATGTTCACAAAATATAACTTTTTTTATAAATGTGAGTAATTTTTTGGAATGTTTCAACTGGCTGCACTACTGAGTTCTCATCTGTTGTAATTTCTCCTCCTGGGCAAGAGAAAATCAGCCTTTGGACTAGGAGCCAATGGATTAATTTGCAAGTTTTCCAAGTATTGAATGTTGCAAGACAAAGAGATTTTGTATAGTGCTGGACATCACATAGGCTTTATGAACAGCTTCACTTGCTAGAATTATTGCTTCCAGAACTCATCTAGAGAATTAAAAGCTTTAGTTTTCTCTGTCTAAACAGAAACCTCACTGCTGGAGAAATGATCTTATGAAACAGCTCCAAGCTCTTAGTTACTATTTTTACCACCAAATTTGCCTGCAGCTGCCACTTTGAATTACTTCCATCTTTTCTCTGCTTAGAACAACTAAGGGAGTAGAGAAAAGAGGAAAAGAGGATCTTTAGAGATTCCGGTTCTTTAGGATGCAGTAAGAATTTGTGTACCTGAAAACTCAATGGGCATAGAGCCAGAATGGATAGAACAATTGATTCCATCATTTGTCCATGTTGGTTCCTCCTTTTTCCTCATGTAGCCAATTGTCTTATTACCATTGCAGTATAAATCTGTAGACAATCCAGGACAAAAATGCAAGTTACTTTCCTTATGCATTGCTGATTTTTATAGGGTTGAAGAGTTATCAATTCGGAAAAAAACTGCCCATGTCCTTATTTAACAATTCAAACCTTGGTTTGTATTTATAAAACTAATAGCTATGCTTTTATGTTTCAAGTGATAAAGAAAAAATGCATTACAAAATATAGCAGTTGCTTGTAGTTTTGATTTATAGAGTCTGATATGTGTTGACCTCACTCTGTCTACAAAGCAAAGGAGTGTGGGGTTGTCTCCTCTTATCACTTTTTATTACAGTGATCAGTCTACTGTAATTTTTATCTATTTCCTGAGATACTGAGTGTTTAGTGTTCCTGGTTTTTTACTTTTCTGTGATTTAAAAAATTGTTCTAAAATAATAGTGGCATTTAAAAATTTTTGGTTGTATTTGAAAGTAGATGTATTTTTCCCTACAGCATGCTATCTTGTTTGTTATTGCCATCACTGAAATTAACAAAAGTGATGAAATTTCAGGATTTTTACAGAAGATCTTTCTCAAGCTTGGCCATGTCATGATTAAATTTGGTTTCTACATTTTCTCAACTGTGTCACAGAAAAAGAACTGTTATATGGTTCTCTCCCATGATACATTCACAGTAGGGATGTTCAATAACTGTGCTATTTTTTTCTTCAAATTCAAGTCATGTGACTGTGCTAAAAATAACTCTGCCTGTGACTTCTGGCTTTGTAGATTTGCTATATTTGCTGTAAATGAAAGAAGATGAGAGGGGACTTGGAGTCAAACCTGATTGCTCAGTAGTGGTCTCTTACTGAAGCTGTGAGATGTCATATAAAGAAGCTGATATTAATTGACAGAAATAATTTGAATTAATACTAGTGTTCTTCACATTCTAATACTGTGTTCTATTTATGGACAGATAGGGAAAAGTAGATATCTTCAGAATACTTTGAACTTCACTTCTAATTAATTCTATTTTAAAGATGTAAATTCAGATGAAAGGTGGAATTAGGAGGTTATTTGCATTTACCTTCTCTCTCTGGAGAACAGAGTAACATTTGTGGCAAAAACACAGCTCTCCGTCACCAAGGCAACAGATTAACCTATGCCAATAATGCAAACATGATTATGAATAAAGATTAATATTTTGTGAAGCGCATGGTTAAGATTCCAATGGTTTTATTAAATAAGATACTAAAGAAAATAACCTGTTAATTAACCTTTTAAATTTACCAAAGGAGGGCTGTGTGGGTGAATGCCTGGGAACTTAAATGCAAAGGGCAGAAGACACAGCAGGCAGTATCCATGATGATAGAACATCACCTGGTGAGAGATAGATTTACAAACCAATACCCTACTGCTTTGAAGATAAGGGATCATTTTGTTTTCATAACTTCCTGCTGAACTGACCATCCACCTGAGGCTTTGCATTTCCTCCCAGCTGCATTCTTGCCACTAATTTAATGAATGCCAAGGCCAGAAGAAGCATGTGTTAGGGTTGATCCAGAAGATAATCTGTTGTACAAAGTGTTTATGGACTATTTCAACTGTAGTCAATGGAAGACTACTGATTTAAGTTGAGCAGAATCTCTCTCCTCTTTTAGAGAGAATTTTTTTTCCTTCTAGCAATTAGCTTTCCAGGGGATGCTGGCTTCTAATTAATAAAATACAGTGCTCAAATTTCATTTATGCTATTGTGTAGGATATTTTCATGCAGTGTTGAGGAATTTTCTGGTAAAATGTGTGTACTAAAGCTCTTACACACAACCAATGTAATATAAAGGAGTCTTACTGGGAATTGAAATCATACCTGTGCATACCTTTGTATTTTCATAGTGATATCCCTTCTGGGTGGATAACATTAATTTTCAAATGAAAATGCAGTTAACATTTTCCTAGGAACTACTTGTTAGTGCTGCCCAGTGTTTTATACATAACATCAATGAATTTTGAATATTGTGACAACTGAGGAAATGTGTGTATGTATGTACATAACATGCAACACTCTTGATACTGTAATTTCTCTATTATCAATATATACACGAGCTTATCTGTCTTTTCTCTTGCCTTACTTTATGCAGCAATTCTCAGAGAAAGTAAGAGTCCTGGCAGCAAAGTGGCTTTACCTCTTGATGATCATTTATTTGCATGGAAGCTCACCTGAACGAATCAACTTTTACTTCTACTATGACATTTTTTCAAGTCTGAGTTGTCCAGAGAGATAATTGAATGATGAAGGAGAACTTTGACTGCAAGGAGAGGAAGCAATCAAAGATAAAGAAGCCTGAGGTTTTAAGAAATTGTTTTAGCAAGACTCTGAAAAAATGAAGAGAGTAGGAAGAGAAGAAAAAGTTAAATACTCGCTGGTGACACAGGGAAGATAGTTTTTTTACTACTGGGAGGCAAGGGAAGAGGAGAGACTCCGAATGCTGCACAGTGCCCTGACCCAGCTGAGACAACACCTTAACGCGATTAAATGGTGTGTGAGAAAGTATTGAGAGGGACTTCTCCTGATGCAAGAAAAAAATCACTTGTCAATTTGCTATTAAGTATCCCTGAAAAAGTGAACTGTAAATCGGAAGTGTGTGTGTTCAACTGGAGGTCTGGGGAAGACAGCTATGCTTTAAAGACATTGTAATATCAGCACTGGGCTTAGGTCCTTCCTAGATGTCTGGCACAGGAGGTGCTATTTTCACAAATTAGTAACTGAATGAGGGGAAGTAATAGGGAAGCTAATAAAAGAGAGTATTTAAAACCTTCCAGAGGGAAAGCCAGACAGAGACTAATGGAAAAAATATTAAAAAAGACATCTCTCACCCTTTAATAAATTAATCCAAATTGTATTTCTTTATTTTCCTGCTCTTATGAGAAATGTGTCAGAAGAATGGATGTCCACAATTAAAGAGAAGTAAGCGAAAGTCAGTCCTCAATTAAAAAAAAAAAAAAATGCTTACAGTGTCCAGTATGTCACTTTTGCACCATTGAAGAAAGGTAACAAATAGACACAAGGAAGAGAAGATAATGCCCACTTTGCTGGAGAACATAGCCTCTGGATACTGCCTTGCCCACAAAGAAATCACAACTGATTTTGGTGGTAAAAGTTTGTGCAAAATGTCATTACATGCATGGTGATCTGTCTGATCCCTAGAAGACTAGATCAGTGTTAGGTTTAGTTTAGTTTATAATCTTTTAACAAAATGGGACATTTAAATTCCCAGTCTAATTCATGGCAGTGTAAACATTGAGCACCCAGGCCCAGGAAATGCTGGGACATATTTGGTAGTTATGTTTTGAGTTTTCCTTCCTGTATTTTTAGGTTAAAATATGGGTTCTCTGGGCTTTGGTCCAAATTATCCATTTTAAATCTCCACATGACCTGGAAATTTTGGTTGAACCATATGCACCATGAACTAAAACTTTATATATTCTCAACACTCTGAAGTGAGATATATCACAGAGGCATGTTCTCTGTATTTGTCTGTTACAAAGAGCTCCTTTGCTCTGCCAAAGAAAAACACACAAAATATTCATAGAGCCTTGCAGAAGGGGACAGACATTATGATCTTCAGCCCAACAGATATTTAAATGAACATGGTAGAAGGACACCAAGACTATCAACCACAAAAGACACCCAAAAATCTGGAGTCCAAAAGTAGTGAAATCTGGGAATTTTTTTA
>VYXD01014028.1:72110-97826 GCA_013397195.1 Hylia prasina | reverse complement strand
AGTTCTTCACCACGCTTTTGCCGGAGGCTTTGACGATGGCCAGCAGCCCCTGGTAGCCGCCGGCGTGCAGGGGGTAGGGGCTGTACCGCTGCCCCGTGGTGTCGTAGCCGTTCACCGTCCGGTTAAGGTGCTTGTGCTGGGGGACCCTGATGTTGGTGGGGAAGATCTTGATGGTCAGCGGGCTGTTGGCCACCTTCTGTGCGTAGGCGTCCAGCTCGGCGGGGCTGGGGTAGCGCGGGGAATGCATGGGGGCCGTCTCACCTGCGGGAGCAAAGCCTGCGGTGAATCCAGTGCCACCAGGATGAGGGGACCCAGCAGCCCAGTGCCATCCTCTCCCCCCGGCCGGATCCCACCCGCCCCCGGCAGAAACCAGGTCACGGCACCGAGCTGTCCCCTCCCGCTGACGGGAGCCACTTGTAAGTGGCCTAAAATAAACTCGGTGTGGAGAATGGAAATGTCACTTTACCCAACGGGGGAATCTTTCTCTGAGATTGGATTTAAACTACATTATACAAGCAATTTCATGGGTGCTTTGCGCTGCTACGAGAACCTCACCAAAAATGGAAAAGCATTGCATTTACCAGCCATAAATCAGCAGTTCCTATAATGAGCACAAAAATGTCACTTTTATGCAATTTTACAGATGAACAAAACTGGTGAAATTAACTGTGGTAACCTACTGGAGTCAGCAAAAGCCACTGCAGAAAAAAAAAATTATATATGTATATAGTTTTGCTCCTTTCAAACTCTTTCCCGAGCAAGTTTCTGCCATTCTGGTGTGAAAACTCATTTGTCGTTCCCATTATACTTTCATTTGGAGTTTATCTTGAGTATCCAATGAGCCACCAACTGTGAAAATGATTAAATCTACAAGATCTATCTAATAGATGGAATAAATTAGGTGTTTAAAATCTCCACACACACTCACACGTAGGCACATGCACGTACACGTCGGCACATGGGAATGATGGTTGGTTCCCAGATGGTTCCCAAAATTCCCAGCGCTGCCAAGGGATGTCTTTGGCACACCGGGAATGCCAGACCTGGTGCCTGCCCAGAGGAAGGTTTTGCAAAAGGGAGATGGCAAAACTGGGGGTTCTGGGGAGGCCCAGCCTTCCCAGGCAGTGCAGCCCCTCAGTACCTGGAGCACTCAGCTCCCGATGCCACCAGGATCAGCCACCCCTGATGCCACAACGTCCTGGGTGGCAAAGTCACCATGGAAGAGCTGCACCTCTGGGTACATTCCACAATCCCTGTGAAGGGATTGCCAGTCCCAACCCCGCTCTGAGTGACATTTCCATGGCCGGATGAACCAGGCATTGGTTAAAACCAGGATTCAGCAGGAGGGATGCACTGGAATCTGTGACTGTCCACATCACCCCCCCCTCCCAGCAGCAGAGGGGGGACACAGCAGCGAGGCTGTGGCTGCTCTCCATGCTCTCCATGCACTCCATCCATGGGCGCTCTCCATGCTCTCCATCAGTGCAGTAATTGCCCAGGCAGGACTCAGAGCCTGCGCCAGCCATTGCTCCCATTAAGCTGATGTTATGGGCTTTTTACAGGTGTCTTTAAATAGACATTGTTATTAACGAGTGTATTAAGCCAATTAAAACCAGCGCCTTTGAGGAGGATTTAATGGAGCCGCAGGAACACAGGAAGAACAACACCAGCAGCTCCCTCTGGCAGGACACGTGAGGACGTGTTGGCACCAGGACATCCCAGGCACTGACCCTCCGGTGCTCCTGCAGAGCCAGCAGGGCAGTGGGGGCACACTGAGGGGGCACGGTGGGCTCTGCTGGGCATGGGCACCCCCCAAGCCAGAGGGTGCAGGGGGCTGTGAATGGGACCCCTCTGCCCGGAGGCACAGCACGGAATGGCACAGCACGGAATGGCACAGCACGGAATGGCACGGCACGGAATGGCACAGCACACACATCTGCATTCCCCTTCATGCCAGCACCACTGTCCTTGGAGGTGGCAGCATCGTGAATACTCAATTAACCTGACGCTAATTAGCTGGTGACACTTGCAGAATCCCTAATGAGCCCATCCCGTGGAAACGCTCCTTTCCGAGGAAAAACAGCAAAAAACCAAGGGGCTGTTGCAGGAGGGAGGGAAGGAGGTGATGTCAGCTGCAGGCACAGCGGTTCCCCGACGGGGATAACCACAGCCCTGGGGTTACAGGTGACACTTTAGGGGTGGCCCTGTGCCGTGGGACAGGCCCGGTGATCCGAGCCTCCCACCCTGAGCAGCCTTTGTCGCCTCTTTGCTCCAGCTGCGTTGGATGTGACAAGCCACCAACTCGGTGTGTTGTCACATCTCAGGGTGATGCACGGCCCCCCCGCCGGGAAAATTACAGAGCGGCCGCTTTCCCGGCGGCTGCGGCGCCGCCGCTCTCCGCAGTAATTACTGCTTTTCCAGCGGGCTCTAATTGCTGCAAGATGCAAACTCGCCCGAGCCACCGGGCCGGCCCTGACACGGCTGTTTGTCCTCCGTGTCCATCTGCTCCTGAACTTGGAGCACGGGGGATGCATGGGGGATCTGCTGGCTGCCAGCACAGCCATCACCACCAGCCCTAAACCTATCACCACCAGCCCTAAACCCATCACCACCATACCTAAACCCATCACCACCATCCCTAAACACAGCCCAGCCGCTGGCAGCGACTGGTGTCCCCCACCAGCCCCTTCTCCCAGATGTTTCCCTGCCTCCCAGCTCCCTCCCTCACTGGCATTCCCATGGGATGCGTCCGGCACCCCACCAGCTCCCCCCTCCCTCCCTGACCTGCTCTATTTTTCCAGCCTGCACTCAATAACAGCTAAATAATTGAATCTGCTCAGCAGCCAAAGATTTGGTTTGAATTTTATTGGAATTTTAAATTGTTTTGTTTCTTCAGTATTTTATTACTGTAAATGGAAAATGCATCGCCCGCCGTAATAATCCGATGGCTTTTTATATTACTCTGAGCTTCTGCTTGGAGCATTATTGGAAAGCCAGGCAGAGAGGAGACCCTGGCTAATGGCAGCACGGGCTTATGAGATTACGCCTCCAGCTAAACAACTTTTTACTTTACCAAATTGGCCACCAAACCCAGTCCCAGACACAGATGTAAATCCCAGACCCTGCTGGGGCCGTGGTCCGGAATAAATCTCAGTTTATGGAGCAGGGAGCTCCGGCCCTGCTGTGCCCGGAGCAGCAGGATGAGGCAAAATGTCTGACAGGGACCAGGGGTGGCTGCAGGAAGGGTTGGAGAGGTGGGAGAAACCCCTCCCAAAAACCCTCTCAAACGTGCCCACCACCTTCTGCCAGCATCACTCACATCCCCCACATCCCCCTCACACCCAGCATTCCCTGCATCTCCCAAATCCCCCACACTCACAGTATTCCTTGCATCCCCTGCATTCCTCCGATCCCTGGTGTCCCCAGGGATCCCCACACCATGCCTGGCTGCAGCCACAGCCCACAAGGTCTAGGGAAAAAAAAAAGAAGATGGGAAGAAAGGAGGGAAGGGAAGCTAACCAGGGTCTGCTTGGTTAAAGCAGTTGTGGGATAAAAATGGCACCAGGAAGGATGCCCAGGACCAGGAAGGAGAGGAATGATGGTCAGGACCAGGAAGGATGCTTGGTACTGGGAAGGATGCTCTGGACCAGGCAGGACAAGGATGGACACTCAGCACACAGAAAGAAGCTTCACTCTGCTCCCACAGCCCCGTGTGTCCCCCAGGCTGGTGCTGGAATAACATCCCTGCCTGGGTTCCCTCTTCCCCAGAAGAGGATGAGCACAGGCACCAGCAATTTGTGCCTTTAATTTCCAGCCCTTGGGACTGCACTGCCTGGCAGCTGCCCAGCTCTGGAAGAGGATGGGGAGCAGGATATCTGGATGCACAAGGAACAATTCGGGGATCAGCACCAGCAGCACCACAGCCCTGAGCAAGCACTCCTCAGGGAGAAGCCAAGTGGGAATGTGGCAGGACACAGCACCTCACTGGTTAACAGCAGCACAAGAGAAAGGTGCTGCTCCCTCCCTCCCTCCCTCCCCCCCATTCCTTCCGAGATAAGATGGGACAATCCTTATTTTTACACATCGAAGGCGCTACAATATTTTGCAATAAATGAAAGAAGTAATCTCGGCAGGGAATCTTTATAAAGCCGCCGAAGGCGACGTGTGGCTGGAAGCCTCCCAGTGCCTCGCCTTCCTGTGGTCCCTAAGGAAAAGGCTTTTCACCCCTTTTTCAGATGGGAAAAAAAGCTCCAATGGAGGGCTCGGCCCTGAAAAGCAGGTCAAGGAAAGCGTCTGTCTTCACGTGGTCCTACTGCCACATTCACCCTGGGAAGGGGCATTTTCCTGGAGCTCTGAGCATCCTACCCAACCTCACCCTCCCTGCTCATCCTCACCCTCCATCCCTGTCCTGCCCTGCCCCTCTTCCAGAATAGCACTGGCATTTCCAGCCCTGAGCTCCTGGTTTATTCCTGCCCGGCCTCTCTGAGCCGGCAGGGCAGAAGGGCAGCAATTAGGCAGGATTTTTAATTGGCACAGGGGCAGGAGGGGTGGGAAGGGGAGCGATGCCGGGTGGAGGCAGGAGCACACTGGGGACCTGAGCAGCCCTGCCAATGGCTCTTATTAAAAAATAATAGTGCTGCAGCCTCCAAATGAATTAAATTCTGAGAGAGCAGAGAGCTTGTCCCCAGCTTTGGGACCAGGATCCCTGTTCCCCTTGCAGCAAGGAGATCCTGATGCCTTCAAAGCTTCAAAAAGGATCAAAAATCCCCTTTTTCTCTGCCTGCCACACTGGGAACAGATTTTGTAAGAGCTAAACCCTAAATATTTGCAAAACACTTGGAAGAAACCTCAATATTTGGAAAACACTTGGAAGAAAACAAACAAAAGCTGCTACATTTAACAAATCAAGACAGTCCTTCAAGTTTTGGGTCTGTGCCCCAAGTAGCAAAGCTGCCTGGCAGGATCTGGCTGCCCTGGAGGACAGAGCCTGGCACAACTGGCACACGGAGCCGGTGACCCCCAGCCAAGGGCAGGGCAGGGCAGATTCCAGGGGGTCCCGGATGGAGCCGGAGGGTGGCTGGGGGACGCTGCCCTGCCCAGAACAGGGCGACCAATGGGTGGGCACGGGGGGTGTGTGGGGGTCACCCGTGGATTTTGGGTGCTGCCAGGCAGGGGCACTGTGCCCCCAGCTTGGGGCGGGCTGGAGGGCTGCCACATCCTGCGGCCCTCCCACCCGGCACAGCTGTTTCTATGGTGACAGTGTCCCCAGGATGGGTGGCGCAGAGGCCACCGCACCGCCGCGATGCCGTGGGGGTCCCTGCACCCCCCTGACTGAAGGGACAGCACCACCCCTGACCAGCACCCTGAGCTGTCCCCAAAATCTCCGCGTCCCCCACCACGGGACCCCCCCCGGCGTGGAGCATCTCCAGTGCCAGGAGCTGAGACAAACACGCCCCGGCTCCGGGGGCTTAAATTAAACCAACTACAGCAATAATACAGCGGGAGAAATCCATCTGAATAAACGTAGGTGGCAAACCCCGCGCGGCAGCGCCGGAATCTGCAAAGACAACAAAATTCATGACAAAGCACAAAGGGAAGCGCCGGGCTCGCCGTCCCCAGATATTCATCCGTTAACACGTTCCCTTTTTAGGCTGACATGTCATTTCAGACGGGCCTTTCTTCCTCCCCTTTCTTCTCCCCCTCGTCGCGCGCGGCTCTGCCGAGGCGGCTGCTGAATTGGATCACCTCGGGGCGAGCACTTTATTATCTGCAGTCAAAGCGTCACCACAAATACCCGTCTACACACACACGTGTCACTTCCCATTTGTCTCCTCCACGAGGTATTAGCGCGGCACCGGCGCCGTGCTCTGTGCCACGCTGGCCACCGTGCCACCACTGCCACCGCGGCGGCCACCGCGCGAGGATGCCCCCGTGCCGCCCCAAAGCCATCCTGACGCTGTCCCAATGTCAGCCCAGTGTCACCCTAATGCTGCCCTGATGCCACCCTCGGGATACTCAAGCGCCACCTCAGCACCGCCAGGATGCTGCCGCAGTGCTGCCCTGATGTCACCTACGTGTCACCCAAGACTGCCCAAGCTCCGTCCCGAGGCCACCCCGACACAAATGTCGCCCCAGCGCCACCCATCTGAAACCACCAGAGCCCCAAAGCCACCCCAAAGGCACCCTGAGGCCACCCAGATGGGCACCCCAATGCCATCCCAGTGCTGTCACCTTCCAGAAGGCCTGATGCCACTTCACCACAGAGCCTCTGAGGGACCCCAGGACCAGGAGGGGACCCCACCACCTCTGTTGGCCCTGCAGCTCATCCCAGCTGCCCCTCTGCTCACTCATCCACAGCCAATTAATATTTGAATTAATTCAAGACACAGGTTCTGTACCTGCTGAGGGGAGCAAGGTGGGCACCCCCAAAGCAGGGTGCCCCATCCTGGTGTCTGCCAGTGCCCAGGAGCCTGCTCTGTGGCCCAGGCACCATCACAATCCTGGGAAGTTTGGGCACAAACCAAACCCTCTCGTGTGCTGCACCATTGCCAGCCAAGCCCGCCCCAAATCCAGGGCTCTGACCTGGCAGGAGATGGGCACAGAGCAGCCCCACCTCACCCTCCATCCCCACACGTGACCAATGGAAAAGTGTTTTTGCAGCGATTCCTGGCAGGGAAAGTGCAAGTCAACAGCATATTTTGGGCCCAGCAGTTAATTGAACTCCTTTTTATGGCACGTATATAAATACACAGAACCATCATTAACCGATCCCTTCCAGAAACTGAAAATGAAAGAATTAATCTTACTTCACTCATGTGTAACCCCTCATGAAATTAAAATGATATTTTATGGGTGTGTACAAAAGCAAAGCCTCGCTGCAGCCACTCTAATGAAAATGCCCTTGGAACAAGCAGAATTGGGTAACGAGAAGCCATTAAATGGGGCCTCATCCCATGTGCAATTAACAGGTTTATCACTGATGAGAGTCCCCACAGGTGCAGGGAGAGCTGTGGGTGACCCTGGAGCTGAATCCCTGGCACAGAGCCCTGGCCATCACCTCTCATTAGGGCCATCCCCAGACGGGTTTGGGCTGCAGGGACCTTAAAGCTCATCCAGTGCCACCCACAGGGACACCTGCCACTATCTCAGGTTGCTCTAAGCCCTGTCCAGCCTGGCCTTGGACACTTCCAGTGATGAAGCAGCCACAGCTTCTGTGGGCAATCTGTGCCAGGGCCTCACCTCCCTCACACGGAAGAATTTTTCCCCAAAATCCCATCTATCCCTGCCCTCTGGCAGTGTGAGGCCATTCGCACTCATCCTGCCATTCCAAGGTCTTGTAAATAATCCCTTCTCCATCTTTCTTGTAGGCCATGGAGGATGCCCATGAGGTTCACCTCTCTGAACTCCCCATGGCTCCTTCAGGGGACACACATCCTGCTCCCTGCCACACTCCCAGCCCCAGGCTGGCTGGAGGAAGGCACATGGAAAGCAACATTTCATTAAATAACATCCACTGCTCCGTGACTGCTGAGAGTGGGAACAGCAAAGAGTTTGGCCAAGCTGATAGGGGCATTATTTGATTTATAATTTAAATAAAGCTCAGGATTCCTGTAATGCGCCCAGGATAAAATCAAAAGGGACCAGCCTGCTGGAGTTAATTGGACGTGATATTTTCCTGAGGATGCTGCCTCTCCGCAGGCTCCTGCTCCTCTGCTGGAGGCGGGAGGCACAGGCAGGGCTGGAAGGGCTCTGGCACCTTCCTGCATCCTCCTCAAGGCATGCCAGGCTGGTTCCTACAGAACAGCCTTGGGAACACCGCTGGCAACAGCAGCAGAGGCACCTCCAGCTTTATCAGGATGGGTTTTGTGGGATGCTCCGTCAGGATGCAGCCGCGCCGATGTGGGGGGCACGGAGACGAGGGGACAACAATCAGCAGGAAAGGCCAGGGGCAGAACCAGGGGGTGAAGGCGCCAGCAGCTCCCTGCATGGGCAGGAAAATGAGTCAGCTCACCTTTTACGTGAAATTAATACCAAAATTAATCAGCGGCGCGGGCAGGATAATAGGATTTCACAGTGGTGCCGGGCCAGACGGCCAACGCGCTGAGAGCCAGACTCATTTAATATCGACAGAAACAATGCCAGAGGACAGAAATAAGACCCATAAAGATAATTACTGAGATACTCAGGAGCAAATTAAGTAATCAGAGGCACTTCTAAATTGCGCCTGGTTTGAGGAGCGCGCTCTCCGTGCCGATTCCCCGCGCGGGCGTTCCGGTGGCGGCGGGAGCTCGGCCCCACACCGGCCCCTCCACCGTGCTTCCCACAGGTGCCATAAATAAGGAAGGGAAAATTGTATTCCAAGCCAGATGCGTGGCCCTGGATGTCACCTGCAATTTAATTTGCGCTGGCAGGAGGCAGAGAGGAGCGAGACGTGCCGCATTTGCCCATAATGAGCGGAAACATACGGGCAGCTAAACTTTGATTAAGGTGACCTGGCTGGTGGCAGCCGGTGGCAAAGCGTGGGGGTCCCGGCGGGAGTTTGGCTGCTGCCACCCATCCTGGGGGACACAAGTCTCTTGGAGATCTCAGGTGAGCACGGTTCTGTCCAAGGGATGGGGCGAGATCAGTCAAAAACTCTGTCTCCTGGGTACCCTGCACCTGCCAGGGTCTGGGGTGGGGTCAAACCTCTGCCCTCATCCCGCTGGCACAACTCCAGGACCACCAAGAGCCTGGGGCTGGGACCCTCCCAGGACACAGGCAGCTGTATCCAGGAGCATCTCTCACACCCACGGCACCATATGTGACACCACATAAGGGCTCCTGCCCAAACCTCCTTATTTCAGCACCTGTGGCAGAGTGGGAAATGCTAAAAAGCACCAACTCCCCCAAACAGGAAGGTACCTCTGGGCTTTGTTCCATGAGCTGAGATGGTCCTTAGCTCTGAGCTGCATCCAGGGAATGCTGTGGGGACAAGCAGGTGTATCCAGACCTCAGGATCAGAATGAGCTCACACAGAGATTCTCGGTGCCGAACACCTCCAGCCTCCAGAAAACCCTGTCAGGCTCGTCCTGCCCATGGGCCTCAGACCATGCGGGCATGGCTGAGCTCATTATTCCATGGCAACGAGGTGCTCCGGGAGCCGGACACCTCTCACCAGCCCTGCACTGCCGCGATGCTCAGGCGTGACAGATTATGAATAATTTTACAAGAGCAGCATCCTTTATCCTTCCAGACACCAACAAGGAGGAGACCTGGCAGGCACTGCATGCTCCAGTGCAGTGCAAGCTGCACTGTGACACCTGGGTGCCCAAAACCCCACCTCTGGCCTGGGTGTCCTATTCCTTGTGCTGGCCATTGGGGAGCTTCACACAATAAATCATGGAATCCAGAATTGTTTGTGTTGGAAGTGAACTTAAAGATCACCCACTTCCCCCCCCCTGCCACGGGCAGGGACACCTTCTGCTCCAAGCCCTGTCCAATCTGGCCATGAACACTTCCAGGGATAGGTTTCAGGGGCAAAAGAACTTCCAGAGATAACTTCCCAGGATAAATAACCCTCCTGGCTGGCAGTGCAATGCTGAAGCGATGCCAGGGGTCCCCAGGGAGGCTGAGCATCATCCAAAATCCATGCCCAGCTTGCCCAAACCCCATGCCCAGCTCTCCTGGCTGCTGAGGGTGCCCAGGTAGAGGGGAAAAAACAGTCTACAGGAAAATCCAGCTCATTAAACAAACACCCGGGGGCTGTCACAGCCTAACAAGCAGAGCTTTAGCAGCTGATTTGTCTTCAGCCAGCAATGTTTAAAAATCCAACTGAGACCAGCAGAAAAATATCCACTCCCCTCTTTAAAACACACATTCATCACTTGAGAATCTTAATGCGCCTTTCCCAGCCGGGGAGGTCAAACACGCCTGCCTAAAGCAGGCTCATTAAATATACATTTAATCACGGTTTGGATTGAGAGACAAAGGCTGGGAGAGACAGGTGCTTTGCCGGAGTGACCTTTTGGATCCCATTTTAATGTAACTAGTTTACAGCTTATCTGAAAGGCCAGCTCCTGGGGAAGGCGAGCTGCAGCAAAAAGGGGAAAGTAATTAGGGGGGGAAGGGCCGCGGAGGTTTGGGGGGCCAACTGCACCATCCTCTGCCGCCACCACGCTTCCCAGGCAGCTCTGCAACATTTGCTGAAGTTGGACTTATCAACCACAGAACCCAATTTAATTTGCTTATCTTGGCTCCTTCCTCCCCCTCTCCTCCCCACTTCTCCTGCTCTTTTTAATTATCGGTTAAATAAATGTCTTTTTCAATAAGGGAAACAGCATCAAAGCGGGCGCCCGCCCCCGGGCACTTACACTTGCGTGGCTCCAGTGTCTTGTTGGGGCAGGGGAGGTGCTGGGCTGGGGGGTTCTGGGTCCTCTGCAGGCAGGCCAGCATGGTCTGGACTTCCCTGCGGGCGCTGCCGCCCCGCACCCTGCAAGAGAGGAGACACACGGTGAGCCAGGGACCTGCCACCCCCTGCCACCACCCCCACACCCACATGGCAGGAGCTCCCCAGCACTCAGTGCCTTTGCTCCTCTGGAGATAAACAACCAGCTCTGAAAGCCTGAAATGAATAGGGATGTATATAAAATAAATATGAAGGTCTCAGTGGGTGATCTGTGCTTCCTGCAGAGCTTTCTGCCCTTCCCACCGGGAATGTGGCGGAGCCGGGGCGTCCCGGCAGCGCCAGACCGCTCCGCCGGCGTGCCAGCCGGTGCCTCCCGGCACGGAGTGACCCCGGCCAAGGCTGGGGAAAGGCAGTGTTAACATCACACTCGGGGTCCTGGGATCTGTCGCCAGCTCCCAGCTGGCATCAAAATCTGCTCCACAAAAGCTGGAGGGGTCAGGCCAAAGCCGTCGTCACCACGGTGCCGCTCATTGTACATCCTTCCCCAGCCGCTGTGCCGGGCCCTGAGTTATAACCAGTTGCTGCTGACACCCTCCCACTGCTCCAGCTGGCACAGGGAGCCATATTCCCACTCGGAGAGGGCAGGGAGATGTGGGCAGGAGCAGCAGAACAGCAGGCGTGGTGCCCATCCACCAGCGTTTCAGCTTCCATGCTGCTGCCCTCTGGCTGGAACGTTTATGGGTGGCTGGGGGTCACAACTGGACATCACGGATGGGTGTCACCGCTGGGTACATCACTCCATCTTCTCCTTTGTGGGAACTGTGCCCTCCTGCAGCCATCCGGGATGTTTCCTGCATGTCCCAGTGCTGGGGAGTAACGCAGCGGCCTCAGGCAGGCACTGGCAGAGCCTGTGGCCATCAGCACCAGGAAACAAAGCATGGATGGATGCTCCTCGAGCTGTGCCTGGGGCTCTCCAAGCTCTCCTGGTTTAAATGTCACCTTTCAAAACACCTTCTCAGCCACCACGGACGCAGACAGTGGGACCTGTGCTGCTCACTCCTGCTCTGTGCCCTCCACCAGGCAGGGGGTGCCAGGCTCTGGGATAACCCCCAGGATGGGATCCATGCAGAGTGTCCTTGCCTTAGCTGGGCTGATCAGGCTCAGGGTCTCACCCCGACTCCCCCAGCAAACCGGGGACTTGTCAGCTGAAGGTGTGAGGAAGAGGAGGAGGAGGAGGAGGAGGGGAAGTCATCTAATACCGAGCAGGTGTCTGGAGAACCCAAATTGTGCTGTTTTCTCCTAATAATGAAGTATTCATGAGTAAAAGCCTTTTTCACTACTTTCTTAAGATACTAATTTCACAACAAGCGCCTTGTTACCATGCAATTATTCCAATCGTGCATTTCTCCCAGATTCCATCTGTCCTCGCGCTCTCTAAATGAAAGACAATCATGTAACCACCTTTCATTATTCACTATTTTACTTTCAGCAAAGGTACCCTGAAAGAAATGATTTCCTCTGAAAGGGACTTTTATTCAGTTTCAAAACCAATTTTCTCCTATTACTGTCTTAAAAAAAAAAAGGAGGGGGGCAGGGAGGTGTTTTTATTTCATGCATTACATATCCTTTGTTAACGCAGCTCGCAGTAAAAGCAGCCGTATCCATTTTCTGGCTTCGATTTCTGGTAATTTTAAAATATGCCATTACAATCAGGCAGAAATTATACAGTTTGAAAAGAGAATGAAGTGCTTCTTATTCAGAGCCTGAGCGCACTTGACTGCCAGGAGTTCTCCTCTCCCCGCCGGGACTCGGGGTTCATTACGCAGCCCCGCTCCCGGCGCCTCGGCTCCCCCGGCACGTGCCCAGCACCCGGATTTTCCACGACGGGAGCTGCCACCCCGACCTCGTCCCCGTCCCTGTCGCTGTCCCCGATGGGTGGCCCCGCTCAAAGCACCCATGGCCATGCAGGGGATTGATGACAGCACCCTAACCTGCCGTACCTGAGCCCGAGCTCCGCGGTGACCTCGGGGCTGGCGTCCCGCCGGGTGTCACCATCTGGCCGATTAGCGGCGGACGTCACCCGCTCCCCGCGCCGGGGCGGCTCCCTGCGGGGACACTGACCCGTGTCCCTGCAGGACACGGGCGGCGTGGGTGGCTCGTGCCACTGCCGGATGCGGATCAGGTCTCTGGTGGTCCCCGGGGCACACGGGGCTGAGAGTGAGAAGAAAGCACCCGGGGGGGGTCACCGAATCCACGTGCTGGCACAGGGAGGGGATGGGTGCAGCCTGTCACAGCAGCTGAGGGCACCCTGAGGGCCCAGCAGGTCCCTGGGGACACCCCCACGCTGGCTTGTCCCCACCGCTGCTCTCTGTGCCCTGCCATGCACAGCCCAGCTCCCTCCTGGAGCCATCCCGACCCTGGGCACGGATCATCACCGGCAGCAGGCGGGAGAGGCGCGGGAGCCACACGCCAAACTGAATAAAGCCACCGATTAATTCCGACCCCGCTGCTGCCCCCGTCTCCCGGCGTCTCGCAGCCGAGATGATTTTTCCGACAGCCACGCTGAGCCTCACCCCACCCTCAGAGGCACGCTCAGAACCGGGAAGGCTCCGGTGCCACAGCCCCAGAACAGTGTCCATCTGTCCAGCCCAGCACCCTGCTGGGAGCCCCAGAAGGACCGTGGGCGAGCGGGTGGGCGCCTGGCACAATGGGCATCTGTGCCACGGTGGCATTTCGCTAATGCTGCTCCGAAAAGCCCCTGAATCAGCTGATGGGAATTGGGCGCTGGGCTGTCCAACGCTTAGCGCCGGCTTAGTTAGCTCCATCTGCATTTGAACTAATTCCAATCAGCAGGATCCGATTTAGTTCAAGCTGCTCTGGCTCTTTCATGGCAGGAAAGGCAACACTCAGCAGTTTTGCTGGAACGCCCTGAGTCCGCACGGCCTCTGCCCAGGCTGTGCCCACGGACCCACCATCACCCAGCACTGGGGCACGGGGCGAGTCCCACCAACGGTGGGGTCCTTTGGGGACATCTGGAGCAAGATCCCCCAGGAGCTCCAACCCCACATGCCACAACTCTGGCATCACAGAATCAATCACTGAATTGTTTTGGGTTGGAAGGGACATTAAAGCTCACTCTGTTCCGCTCCCTGCCACGCACAGGGACGTCTTCCACTAGACCAGGTTGCCCTGTCCAACCTGGCCTTGAACACTTCCAGGGAAGGGGGAGCCACAACTCCATCCTTCCCCTCTCCCACCACTCCATCCTGCCCCACACCCAGCTAATCCATCTTGACATCGCACTATTTATAAGCCCAAGGTCTTTGTGACTTTAATAAAAAACACCACCCTCTATGTCTAAAGCCCCAGTGATGGGAGGGTTTGGCACCTCCTCTGACATCAGCAGCTGATAAGTCGGGCTTATCTCCTCCGAGAGCCCTGCGAAGGTCCCTCCGGTGAGATAAGGCCAGCGCAGCTGTCGATAGAGGCTTTCGCAGGCGAGGATTTAGATAAAAGAAAATGTGACGGGAGGGGGGGAGAAAAGAAAAAAGGAACTTTTAAAGTCTCAGCCTGAAGTGGGTCTGTGCAGCTGCTGAGCTGTGACAGGGCAGGGACGGTGAGGGACAAGGTCTTGGTCACCATCCAGGCTGTGGTGGAACAAGTCCAGGTCCTTCCCCAGGTGTTATCGGGGTGCAGTCCCATAAAAAGGGAGCTTTTGGGGTTAGGAGAGGAAAGGGGGGCAGGACCAGGGACGCTGCAAAGCTGTTTGAGTCACACCATGGCCATTAAAAGCCAGCACTGGGTTTGGCACAAGGACAGGAGGTGAGGGGTCATCCTGGCTGGGAGAGACACAGGCAGCTCCTGACAGTGCCAGACAGACACACGGACAGCACAGGGTGAGGCCAAGGCTGACAGCAACCAGAGAAACAAAACAAAAGCCCTCCCTGGTCCCTGGTGTGTAGAGTACACCCAAAGTACAACTGGGAACATCCCTGTCCCGAGGAGAATCCAACCACACCAGCAGGGAGCTCCCCTTCCCCACAGCCCCGGGGACATCAGGGCTCCCTCTCACCACCCCCTGCCACTGCCACCACCACTGGTCCCACAGACACTGATTTCCCATCCAATGGCGAGGGTGAGGAGGTGCCAGAGGAGGAAGGATTCCCCTCTGCACACAGTGCATGCCCACCCCATTGCAGGGCGAGCGGGATTTTTGGCTGCTGCTGCTGCCTGGCACTGCATCTCCCATGCAGATTTAGGGGATGAAGCGATGCCACAGCTCAGCCCTACAAGGGGTGAGCACAGAAAGGTCACCCCACTGTGAACCACGGGGAGCATCAGGTAAAATAAAAAAACCTGAAGTTTGTCACCACCAGCCACCCCACGACCTTCCCTCGCCCGACCTTCCCTCATCCCGCCCGGATAATCCGCTCCCCTCCACGTGCTCCAGCCCCAGGCCTTTCAGGGGGCCCTGTTAATAATTAAATGTTAATCTAAAAAGCAATTTTAGCTGCAGTGCTGCAGATCTGGTTAGAGATTACATTAGCATGTAAGAGTCAAGGGTAATTTTCTCTAACCCCTCTTGTGATCTTTAAAACCCGCAGATCTTAAAGCAACACCAGCTCCTCTGATTAAAATTGGAAGCTGGGGTTTGTGACGGATAATGATGCTGGAAGTGATTATTTTGCTGCTCGGGGTCTCGCTGGGATGTGGGGACTGTGGGGAGCAGGGGGAGAGACCCAGAGCAGCCAAGTGGCTTCTCCCAGCCCATGCTCTGTGGAAATGCTGGGAAAGTGCTGGGGTGAGCCCTGGACCTGGTGCTGAGCAGAGCTGTGACACCTTGAGCATCCCCATTTCCCACTTTTTTGGGCTGCTGTGACACCAGGATGGCACGGAACCCACCAGCTGTGGCACAGTGCCAGGGACAGAGTGGCACTGGACCAGGACCCTCAGTGCTGGCATCCTACAGCAGCATCTCATGTCTCTCCCATTCCACTCTGAGAGGAGGTTTCTGCTCTCATGGCAGCTCCAAGGAGACACCCCTTGGACTGCTCAAGAAAGTCAACATCAAAAAATACCCCAAAATAACCTTTTGCTCACAAGAAGGCCAAAGGGACTGGGACAGGGCACGACAGATCACCTCCTGAGCAGTTCCAAAGACCCTATGGAAGAAACACGGTATCAGATGTGTCCGTAACGACGGAACTTAAAAAAACCCAACAATTCGAGTGCTGTTGAGCATTTGCAGACGTCCCCGTGCAGGGCTCGGGCGGCCTGGTTAAATTTATGTGTCAGCTTTAAGGAGGCCTCTCATCAAATGAGCTATTTTGGGCAGAGATTAAAGATCTATTTTCGCTGCCAGCGGGAACAGCTCTCGAACAGGTTAATAATGATTCTGGAAAGCCAAGCGCCTCCAGCACTCCGGGGCAGGAACACCCTGGGTGCTGTTGGGGGGCTCCCCGAGCCAGGAGGATGGGGGATCACAGTGCAGCATCCCCCTGCCCCGCTGCCATCCTGCCGGGGAGGGAGGAGCCCCGCGTGCCGCGGCGGGCGCCGAGCAGCCGTGGGTAATTGGAAGTGGCAGACGCTGGCACGGCGCTGCCGAGAAGGTCATTACGTGGGACTGGGAACAAAATGCCAGGAGCCAGGGGGGAGAGGCCCCGTTAGCAAAGGTCAGGGCCCCGCTCGGGTGCTGTTGGTGTTTTTGGCAGGGCTCAGCCCTGGCTGCATGCACCGAGGTCCCGGCAGGGCCAGCGCGCAGCGGGAGGGCAGGACCTGCCAGGTCCTGCCAGACATGTACGGACGTGTCCCCTCGGATGTGGCACCAGCTCCTCCAAGCAAAACCTCATTGATCCGACACAGTCGTGCCGTGCCTTCCTCCTGCATGTGGACTGGGAACGGGGGGTGGGGGGAGCTGTCCATCATGGATGCTCGGGATGCTCACGGGCTTTAGTCCCAGCCCCAGCACAGACCTGGGATCAGCCAGCAGAAAAGCCAAGTGGCTCCACAGAGCAGCAATTAAAAGCACTCTAGACCCCAGCCTCAGCATGGACACACCATGGACACTCGCAGCATCCACGTCTCCTGCTGAGACCCAACAAACTCAGCAGTGCACAGACCAAAGCTCCCCTCACAGCTCCTGTTCCATCCTGAGTCGCTCCTGCCTCATCCCAGGGGTTTGATTGTCCTCTGCAGTGACAGTCCCTGTGCTCCCATGGCCATGGTGCCCTGTCCACCTGCCCCACACTCAGCAGCCAGGCGTGCTCCGCTCCCTAATTACAGCCCCAAGTGCCGGAGCTGTGAAAGAATCTGACGAAGGAATCCAGGGTAGATCACGCTGCTGAAATTACTATAATCAAAGGCTTTCACAAAGGCTTCAAATGCAACCAATTACCCTGAAAGGCGAGGCAAGAAAGAAAACAAATTAACATGTTTGCACCGAGCCTCGGCGCAGCGCACACATCGCCCCGCGCCGCCCTCGACCCCGGCCTCTGCTCTCCATCCTCGGTCCCACTCCCCATCCCTGGCTACCCTCTCATCCTCCCTGGCTACCAGCTCTCCATCCCCACGGCTGGGCCCTATCCCACATCCTGCTCCGCTCGCAGCTGCACACAAAGGGGCTCTGTGCCTGTCCCTCACCCCGCAGCGCCCACTGCCCCGCCGGCACACAAAAGCCCTGCCTGTGCCACGGCCGGCTCCGGCGCAGGCTCGGGGGCTTGCCAGGGTGGCCTGGGGAAACCTCCCTCGCTCCCTCCCTCCTCCCCCAGCGCTGGAGGGGTCCCCAGGCCAAGGGAGGGGAGGGGGATCCTCAAAGGCACCCATTGAGCACAGCCCTTCGTCACCCACCGACAGCTGAGGAAGCTCCTCACAGCGGGAACCCCCCACCCTCCTCTCCTTAGGTTCCACTGTGTCTGTGCTGCCGGTCTGGGGGAAAAAAAAAAGGGGAGAAAAAAATAAAAATCAACTTCTTCCTTTTAATATTTAACACGAGTCCATCACCCTCAGTCTATTTGGTAACACAAAGCTCTGGAGATTTAAACCCTTCTCACCCGGAGAGATGGAAATGAATGGTGCTCTTTAATGAGCTGGTTCAGCAGAAAAGATAGATTTCCAAGATTACTGTAGGAATTCTTATAATTGATGTGTACTTTTGTAACAAGGATTATACCACCATCCGGTCAAGTGATTCCAGCTCTTCTCCCCCCTTCTCCCAAGCTCACCCTGCTTTTGGGGTTCCCTGTGTCCTTGTGGGGAGAAAGCAACTCAGGCAGGGGGAGGAAGAAAAAGACAAAGAAAAATTAAACAGGTTTTTCTTATTTAGCCATACACAACCTAACACAGCCGCCAAATAGGAAAATGAGGCATCTCTCCATTTTCTCTATTTGTTTTACAAATCCCTACTTTCCCCACCAGATCGGAGGCCGGATGAGCCGCTGAATGCCGAGTAATTAAAAGGAACAGAGAACAATACTCAGCGCTGCCGAAGAACACGGAGTTTCCCTCAGATGTTTATAGCAATTGTATGAAAATGTACCAGGCGGGATGGGGAGAGCTGACAGCCGGGATTGGGAGCAGCCGGGATCGGAGCTGGCTGCCTCCCCCGCCTGATTGGCATTAATTGTGCGCGTTTGCAAAGCAGAACGGAAAGTCTGACACGAGCTGCGAGCCAACATTTCTTTCTAATAGTCTTAATGATTACACGAGAGCTGATGATCATCGCGGGGTGTTAATAGCCCGGAGAGCGGCTCCACCGCTGCTCCCGGTGGGGACAGGCGGGGATGTCCCAGCCCGGCTCCGCCCGGGTGGGCTGGGGTGTGGTGGGATGAGCTCAAGTGGTCCCATGCAGTCACACCATTGCCTGTCAGGCTGTAAAACACTGACAAGGGGACAGGAAGGACACGGAGGGGACAGGAAGGACACAGAGGGGACAGGAAGGACACAGAGGGGACAGCAGCCTCCTGCTCCATCCCCAGTAGGCTCTGACCCATCAGAGGGGCGGCAACATCAGGATGGAGAACGTCACCCACACTGAGTCCCCTGTGCAGCAGGAGTGTCCCCAGGCTGAGGGAAGCACTGGGCCACCCTGCTCCTACAGGTGCCCCAAACCAGCTGCCACAGCCCCATCCCCAGCAGGTACCACAGGAGAGGCTGGGGCTGCTGCCCTGGGGAGAGAGTGCAAATACCCCACTGAACAGCAGAGCCCATCATTAACAGCTGATTAATGAAACACTGAGTTTTCCCGACTCTTTACAAGGCTGTTTTTCCGGACGTCCTTGAGTTTCACCGCCGCAGAGGCGAGCGGGAGCTGGATGGGCTCGGGGAGCAGCAGGGGCAGAGACGGAGCCAGACGTGCACAAAAACCCTGCACAGCCTGGGCCCGGCCGGGTTTACACGGGAGGAAAAATCGATGGCCATCGATCTGCAATACAAAGGGACCGCGGAGCCGGCAGACGGCAGGCGGCTGCCATCTGACCGGGGCTGTGCAGGGGACACGGCTCGGGTCACCTCGCTGACACAGGGGACACGGCTCGGGGGTCACACTGCTGGGGACCCACCGTGGGACACACCTCAGAGCCACCCCACCTGCACCAGGTCCCTGCGGGCAGCACGGCCAGGCCACGTGCCAGAAAGCCTGGCAGCAGCAGCAGCAGCCCGGGCACATCCACGGTGTGTGGGTGGCCCTTGGCAGTGTCCTTGTTGGGACACTGCTGTCACCTGCTCAGCCTCCCCCAGCTGGATGAAGAGATGGCTTCAGCCCAGCTCCGAGCTGTTTGATTTGTTTTATCACCTGCACTGGCCAACAGATCACTCAGCTTTGGGCTTTCTGAGCTCACTAATAATTGTTCCCTGATGAAAAGAAATCGAGACTTGGTCCCTTTCTTCTTTTTCCCCCTCCTTCCAAAAAAAAAGTCCGTAAAGAAGAGCTATAAAAATGGCTTGTTATCTCACCTAGAGAGGCTCGGGCTGTATGTTATTGCTAATTGGGTATAACATCCTTGTCTTGTTCTGCTCTCTGAAGCTAAATCAAGAAAGCACCACTGCTGCGAACTAATTATATCTCTGGACTGCAGACTCCAGCTTGTCTTTCCCTTTATTGAGTTAAAAAATGTTCACTAACCTTAATCTCTCATATTCCCAGGAATTAGGGCTGCTGGAAACCCACCACTTCCACTGCATCCTGCTCTGTGCTGGGAAAGAGAGCACATGGCCTGATGAAGGGTTTGTGCTGCTCTGGGACACAGCCCTGAGCCAGATCCCAGAGCTGCCCACCCCTGTGGCATCCCGTGACAACCACAGACATTGCTCAGGTCCCTGTGCCACGGAGACTTTGTCACACACAGCCCAGAGCCTTCCTGTGCCACACACATGCAAAGCCTGCCCATGTCTCCTCCTTATAGGAGACCTTAAGCTTCTTTCACTGGGATGTTTTCAAAATCTGTCCCCCCCCCTCAGCATTCCCAGGCTTGGCAGATGTGAACACGGGGGTCACGTGCAGAAACCAAGGGGAGCGGATGCTGCTCCAGTTCATCCCTGTCAGCTCCCAATCCCAGCCCAGGATGGACCCCCATGAACCTGTTAAAGCTGCTGCTCACCCCCCGGTCCCCCACGGGAGCAGGGACACTGCAGCCACCCAGCTGTGCCACTACAGGTGGCTGTGGATGAATCTCTCTGGTTACTGGCACGGCCGCACCCTCTGGCACTGCAGCTGTGGCACAGACCCCAGGGGAGAGGACAACCACAGCCACAAAGGACACTGAGATGAGCAGTGGAGCTTGGGCCACACAGGACAGCCCTGTCCCTCGCTGTCCCAGCGACTCCCTCAGCACCAACAACCTGGGGTCAGAAATACCAGCAGCAATGTGAGGCTGTGGGACAGGAACTGGAGCAGCGACACCAAGCTCAGTGTCCTGCTTGGCTCCATCCCCCTGCCTGTGGGCACCCACCCGTGCAGACTTTCCAAAGGCAAAGTCAAACTCCACTTCTCCCCGCCAGCCAAGAGCATCCCTTAAAAAAAAAAATTGATACTTCCCTGACTATTAATTAACCTGAACCACTTAAAACTGCCTTCAATTTGTCAGGTTTAACTGCCAGCTCTTCTCGGTAAATCAAGCGTCGCGTGCAGATGGAGGCTGCGCGTGCGAGGCGGCGAAGGAGGAGGCAGGGAGCACGGGGAGAGGGGCACCCTGTGCCATCTCGGTCCCCTGAGAGCCCCGGGGATGATATCCACACCCCACAATTAGCCAGGGCACGGTATTAAACACACCAGGCAGGCAGGAGCAGGCAGGGCAGCCAGCGGGGCTCGGAGCACCCCACACCGCAGCCTTCCCGTCTCCCCCCACGGCGCCCTTGTCGTGCAGCCAAGGCTGAATTGGAAAGCAATATGAATATTTATCTCTGACAGTGAAATCTCCCCGCTGCAGGGTATTAAGGCTTTATTAGTGTGTGGTTACCAGCCACACTAAGCCAGCCCCCGCTCTTGCCTGGAGCACAGAGAGATGACCTACAAGAGGCAGATGGCAAAGCCTTGGAGTGCCCCTGATGCCGGGACGTGCCTCCTGAAAAGGGGGCTGTGCACCCCAGTCCCACGCAGGGAGACATAGAGTCAAGGTCCCCCTACCAAAGCCCCCTCCTAGCTCAGCACCAGCCCCTCCAAAACGCCTCCCCAGGCTGGGGCCGTCCCCCCGCCCCCGCAGCGCGCGGCTCTCGCCGTTTTGGGTTAAAACGCTGATGTATTCTCTCTTTAGCAAAAGGAGTCCCAGGGGCTATAAAAACTCCCAGCAGGCTCCTGTCAGTCTCAGGTCATTAACTTTCTTTCATTGGGAGTTTGTTTACAGCCAGCCATAAATAGCGGCGCCCGCGCCGCTCGCTCGCCAGCGGGACAGGCTGGGATGGGATGGGATGGAGCTGCCTGTGCAGGGGGGCCCAGCACCCCGGGCTCCAAGGTGTGGGGTCCAGCACACACCTCTATCAACTTTCCCCATGCCCCGCGTTTCCCTGCACCCCATCCTGCTCAGCACAGCGCTGCCCACAGCACCGTGTGCCACGGAGCCACCTCAGCCCTGCAAATTGATGGGGTCACCTTGTGCACAGCCTGAGGGAGCCGGAACGTGCCTGCGGCTCAGTCCTGGCCTCTCCTGGAGGAGGAGGAGGAAGGAGGCAGCTGGCTGGAGCTGTCCCCACGGGTGACCTGCCCCACACTCTCACCCAGCCCAGCCCCTGCACGCCTGTCACAAGCACCAACCTCAGCTCAGGACCTCGGCGTGTTTGGGGTGACCTAGTCCCAGCGCACACAGCCCTGGGGGGGACCCCAAGACCCCTCATCTCACTGCCTGCACCTCAGAGCTCTGCTTTTCCTATAGCACAGGTAGAAACATGAAATCTAGCGTGCCACTGGCACGGCTAGCCTGGTGCTCCTGCCAGGATGTTTTCCCACACTTGGCTCCTCTGCACCCAGGCACACAAGGGACAATTTCAGAGCACCCACACCCCAGCCTCGGAGTACCCACATCCTGCTGCCCGCCCAGGACAGGCACCCACAGCCCTGCCAATGTCCCTAACACGGGGAGCTCACCCTGGACCCTGTTGATGCCTCAGCAGCTCCAGAGCCACCCAGCTGGGATCCTGCTGGATGCAGGTGCCCAGGGCTGGCACAGGTGCTCGGGGGCTTTATTTGCCACGGCTCTGTGAACCCATCCCTTGTGAGCCCAGCTGGGGCTTCGATGGTTCCACAGGCACCCTCAGACACCATTTCCACAGGCACTCCCAGCAAAGCTCCCGGCACTCCCTGCTTGGGGGGCTGAACAAGGACCTCAGGCTGTCCCCTCACTGGCACAGCCAGCTCTGTGTGTCACCCCCACGCTGGCACAGATGGCCAGAGAGGAGACTCGGTGGCACAGCCCCCCCATGCCTCATCCCAGGCTGCAGAGGGGGGTCCTGGGGGTCCAGCCAGCTCTGGCAGCAGCCAGGAGCCCACCTCGTGTTGTATTTCACGGGATGGCTGCAGGACCAGCCCAAAGACCAGCACCACATCAGTCTGTGCACTGGGCTGAGGGATTAAACCCCAAACTCACACGCGGCGACTTGTGCTCTTCCACCCATCCCTAGGCGAGCAGGGACTTGCCAAAAATCTCAGCCTCATCCCTGCCGGTGCCCCGCATCTATGAAAATATCTGTATTTTAACCCATATATTCGCCCAACCTGTAATCAGAGCAACACAAATAGCCCCTGCTTCCCATGTAAATTAAAAACACCCATTAGGCAGATTTCAAAAGATGTCAGTAGGCTTATAATTATACACGACATCCTTCCGAGATAAAAGCGATTACCGGGGATGCAAATCACTTAGCAACCAATCAGTGCCCCCAGAGTGCGGAGCACTGACCAGCCATCCATTTTCGCCTCGTCCTTTTATTCCCTGCATCGAGCAAATACAAACACAGATAAAGAGAGGCACAATAGCTCTTGACACGCAAATAGGTTAACATAATAAAGCCAGCTTTAGCCGGCTCACTCGAGGGAGAAAAGCAATTCTCAGGCAAGCAGGAGGTAATAAAACAGGGCTTTTGTGTTCCTGGCTCCCATTCTCACCCCTGCGCCAGCTTTGCTGCATTAGCTGATAGGCATCGTGGTTTGATTGAATTACCTTTCATGAATATTAGCTTTTTGAGGAATGCGCAGGCAGAAGAGAAAGAAGAAATGTCTTATTTTTGCATGCAAGCGCCTGCTGCAGACGGACATGCGGCGGCACAGATGCCGGCGGGGGCCGGGAGAGGGGTCCCGGCAGGTGCAGCCCCCGGCCCACCCCGCCAGCTGCAGCATCCCCAGCCTTGGGGGGGTCACACACACACTCCCCTCCATCCCAGGATGAGACACCACCAGCAAAGGACCTTACCCAGGGACACATATCCTGCTGTCCCCATACGGAGCCGTGGGGCCGGGAGACTTCTGCCGTCACCCTCCACGCTCAGGACCCCGCATCCCTGCCCGTGGTACCCGGACAGCCGGAGGGGACTGGGGTGGGCTGGCTCCCAGCACGCATTCCCGAGCCCAGCGCTCCCTGTGCCGCAGGATCACGCCGGAGAGGGAGCGGGGCTGCCCGGCTCCACCGCAGATTTTCCCACACAAGTTGAGGCCACGCAGGAAACCCGCTCCAGGCAAAAATTAACTCCGCCGCCTGGCAGGGATGCAAACGCCCGGCACTAATGCCGCACGCACGGCGGGGAGCGCGGGGGCAGCTCGGGGACGGCGGCGGGCACGGGGCACCCGGCTCGGGGCCACCACCCCCGTGGGGTCGTGGGACAGGGAGACCCTCTGTCCCAGAGGCAGAGCCCTTCCCCGGGCAGGGCAGTAACCCGCAATTAAAAACCAGCCCCAGGAGAGATGGGGCTCCTCCGCAGCCTGCTCAGGGATGGACGAATTTCAGGCTCAAATAAAACAGACAACCAGAGGGGCCAAAAACACCAAGGTGACGCGGCCTCAGCAGCCTGGCAGCAGCCACTCATGTCCTCCTTCCATGGGTTTCCCTGCTCCAGCCTGAGGGTAGATATTCACACCGAGATATTCCAATTTTTAACGACACGCTTGGCTGAAACAGGGCCCAGCTCACAGCCGGCGCTGCTCCGGCATCAAGAACGTGCCCTACTGGTACCGACCCTCAAACCAGCAGGAAAGCTGTTCCCGAAGCTGGGAAAACAAGCCGTGCTCCCACAGCCAGGGAATGGCTTTCCTTTCCCCTGCTCTGCGCACAAGGTCAGCAGAAGGCACCGCGGCAAGAGCTTCCCTCTCCTTCCACCGCGGCTTCGAGGCCGCCTGACCCGACCGCACCCGGCTCCCCGGCACCGCCAATCCACTCCTCAAAGTTTTATGGACCCTTCATAAGAAAAACGCCTCGCAGGATGCCAGGTGCCCTCTGCCAGGGGCATTTCCAACCTCACGCCCCAGCACCACAGCCTGGGTGTGAGAGCTTTGCCGGCCGGGGTCCCACCAGAGCGATGTCCACGTGTGTGGCCGCTGACCAGCGACATGTGCCCGGCACACCGGGCAGCCAAACCCCACCACAGGGGCATGAGAAGGTGTACAACTCCCAAATCCCACTAAATTATCCCCAGAACGACGCTGGACGTTCCTTGTTGAGAGAGGGGCCATGTGGCTCTGTCCCCCATGCCTGCAGAGCCCCACGGCCACTCTGCCCTGCATGAAAGCTCCTCACCCATCCGGGCAAGCTGCCTGCAGCCTCTGGACAACAGCATTCCGAGCAGGAGGATGCACATATAAATATATATACACACACACATATATGCATCAAAAACCTCCCTACGGAGATCCTGACCACCAGAGCCGTGCAAACCACCACTGCCCAACGCCATGAATTCATCCCTCGGCAAACACCAAGCACGGCTGGAAAACTTTGCCACTGCCTCTCCTCGGAAATACCCCGCAGGGCCGGCGCCGAGCCCCGGTTGCAGCCGTGCCCTGCAGCGAGCTGTGCCGTGCCGCCGCCGGCTCGCTGCGTCCAGGCCCTGCCTCTCCAGCCATTAAATCTCCACGATGTGACGGCTCTCCCCGGAGCAGGATTGGGAGGCTGGGGCTGAGCTGCTGGCACCGGCAACACCTCATTTCTGCCGGGGACCGAGCCGAGAGGAGGCACAGCCCACTCGTCCCCGGCTGGAGCCGGCGGCCGCCCCGGTGGATGCCCAGCCGCGCTGCCCAGGAGCTCTCGGGGACCACGATGCCTCGTCCCCGCTGAATCGTATTCCCAGCGCCGATAGTCCACAGGGATGCTGCCTCCACGGCGGAGCTTTTTCCAGAGGGGATTTTCCCCGGCAGAGCCTCCTGACCCGGCGGAGGCAGCCAGGGAGACGGGTGTTAAATAAACCATCGCTGGGTGGGTCCTTCTTCCCTCTCCTTTGTGACCGGCGGGATCCACACCAGGCGCGGGGTCCATGGCGGGGTCCTGCTCTGCCACCACCCGCTCCGGCGTCGCGGTGGGATCGGGCGCTTTCCTGCCCGGGATGGAGGAGGAAAAACCCTTTTTTTTTTCCAGGCGAAAAGGGGTAGAAAAGGGTCGCAGCAAAGGCGGCAGCTCCCGGTCGGCTCCCGGTGGAAGTGTCTCAGCTTTCCTCCTGGAGGCACCCGTGGATATTTTATTTCCACTTACGAGTCAGGCGACCCAAAAAGCCATAAAAAAATCAAAAATCGGATGGAAAAAAAAAAAATCCAAAAAACCAAAAGTTGTTCCCGTTCCTCTACGGTAGCGACGGGCCAGCCGGGCCCCGGCGCCGGCGGCTCCGCTGGGCACCACCGGGCACCGCGCTGCGGCGGCACCGCCTCC
>VYXD01014028.1:59208-71595 GCA_013397195.1 Hylia prasina | reverse complement strand
CGGGGCTGTGGAGCGCCGTGAGGCGTCATGGGAGTTGTGGTCTTTCGGGGGTGCGGGGAATCTGGGGACCCCACGGGGACACCGAGGTGACGTTAGTCCGGAGCTAACGGGGCATGAGAGCCAGGCTGGAGTTCAGCTGGGGACCCCAATGGCCATGCCCACAGGCACCCCTGAACCCGGTGCACTGTGAGGTCCGAGCGAGCGCTGCTGTGGCTGAGGCTGCCCCCTTTATCACAAGTCCTGGAATCCATTATTGCTTGCCCAAAGTCGCTGCCACAGTTTCTTTTTGCCACTTCACCTGTGCGAGGGTCTGTGGGAAGAGGGCAGCCCGTTCACTCTTGTCCATAATGGTCCCACGTGGGCATGTGCAGGTCCAGCGTGAGCCTCCAGGGCTCATCACCTCCCTGCATCCCTCCTCCCTGGCTCCTGCCTTGCAGCGCTGAGGTTTGGCCAGTTTCGCGGAGATCTGGCTTCTTACTGAGCTTTGAGGAGTTCTTACTGAGTGAATCTGGCTTATTCTTGGGGCCTCTCCACCTCCTCCACCCACGGACACACCAGCAGCTTTCCAGGCATCCATAATCGGGGTGGCAAGGGGAGAGCTGACACCCAGGGCCCATTTTCCAAATGCATGGAGCTGCTCCAGTCACCACTGCTGATCCAGTAAATGCTGAAGGCTGGGAAATTAAAATAATAGCTGGCTCTGCTTTCAGGAGAGCGACTCCTCTGTGCAATTATAACACGTATTATCCTCCCTGTGAAAATACATTATATTGAATAAATTCCCTCTCGGAGCAGGGCTATTCATACTGCTCATTTGTTTCAGTTCAAACATTTTTAGCTCATCTCTCTGGCAGGTTCTGGTGTAGTTTTATACCTTCTCTGCAGCTTATTTATCTGCTTCCCCGTGTTGCAATAGAGGCCAGCGATAAGAATAAAACCATTACAGATTTGCGAACAGCACTTAGATTTTTCAGAGATAATTTAATCAAAGCTATTAGGAAGCCAGGAAGAAAGATTGCTCTTTATTCAGAGGGGGAAGAAAAGATATTAAAAGGAGCCTTCATTCTTCTCAGAAAATGTTTTAGCCACCTGAAGTCACTCACAAGGACTTGAAAGGGTGATGGCGTCTTTGCCAGGGAAGAGATCCGTCCCGGAATAGCAAACTTCAAAAGGTGGGTGTTTTGGCACTGCCTTCAAGGAGATACTATTAAGCAGTTCTGACCTCCCCATTTCCATCCTTTTTTCTCCCTTTTTTTTTTTTTTTTTTTAAGACTTTACAGAGTAGAAACACTTTTGTGATTCAGGGAACCCATGAATACTTTGCCGGAACATAAATTTCCCCCAGCAATGTTGGGAACACAAGGAGAGCCTTAATCTGCTAATGAATGAGCTCTGCAAAGTGAGACCAGCTCCGCTGCCACTTCCAGAGGGATTGAATTGCAGGGAGGAAGCTGGAGGAGAGAGATTTTTAAAAGTCTTTCTGCTTTAGCACAAATAAATAATGCATCAGCACGTCTGGGGTGGCGGCGGGTGAGTCCTTCCCCTGAGGCACTGGGGAGCCCACCCGAAGTTTTCTATGCTCCCAAAAAAGGAATAACACAGGATTGTAGTGACGGGACAACGGGAATGGTTTCAAACTGACAGTGAGTAGGTTTAGATTAAATGTGAGGAAGAAATTCTTATCTGTGAGGGTACTGAGACCCTGGCAGAAGTTGCCCAGAAGAATCTGTGGCTGCCTCATCCCTGGAAATGTCCAAGGCCAGATTTGAAGTGCCTTGGAGCACCTGGAAGGTGTCCCTGCCTGTGGCAGGGAGTGGAACAAGATGAGCTTTAATGTCCCCCCCCAACTCCAACCATTCACTGATTCTCTTCTCTGATTCTGTGCTCTTTCAGATAACCATACCCCTTTAATTTAATATCATTATTTTTGACCGGCACTGGCAATTTGCAGCATGGAGTGTCTCCATCTCTCATCCTGACAAATGCACACTGTAATTCTTTGCCCAAAATGTCACTCTACCCTGGCAATGCCTGGCCCTCGGAACGAGGAAGATTTCCCAGGGACTAAAACCGGGCCATTACTCTCTGCTTTAAATGCATTCAAGGTTCTGAAAGCTGTGTCTGCTCTTGTTCTTTTTGTACGAAAAGTTATTGACTTATCAAGGTTAAAATCCATTCCGTATGGCCCAATAAAACAGGGATATCTCCGCATCCGCGCTGTCATTTGCAGGTCCGTTTTCATGGCAACAGGGCTCTTTTCTGCACATTAAACGGTTCAGTTGTGCAAAGTTCAGACATTACATAAACACAGAGGTAACAACAACAACAAAAAAATCAATGAGCTCATAGGCATGGAAAGAGGAGATAGCATTGATTGGGGCCGCCGTCGATATTCGGGATCGCTGGCTCCTGCCCCGTGCGCGGCCCTCCCGTGCTGGCAGTGGGGACACAAAGGGATGATGAAGGACACGGAGGGGGAAATGGCACCTTCACCTCCCTGGCAGCTCCTGCCTGTATTGAACGTCACCAGGGCACAGCAAGGGATGCAGGGATGCTCACCCACCCCGCTCGGGTTTATCGGTGCCAGTGGTGCAGTCATCACTCCAGTGGGTCCTTCCCACGGCTGGTTTTGGTTCACAACCCCATTTCTCATTCCCACTGAATCCTTAGAGGTTCCCCCTAGCTCCCAGCTGTTTCCAAATGCTGCACTCCAGTGCATGGGGGTCTAAGAAGTGGCTCCAGGCAAGAATAGGACACATGGGGGACACAAACACTGCCCCGGCAGCACCACACTGAGGACAGAGCACTGCTGGGGTGCAGGGTGTTGGGGCAAGGGACTTTGATGCTGATGGGAGATGTCAAGCTTTTTGCTTCCCAGTCAGAGGGGAGAGAGAGATTCCAGTGTTAAAATGCTCCTTAGAGGAGAGACACCAACATCTGTTGGGAAAGCAAATGGAGAGCAGAGTGAGACGGCCAGGGGCAGCCAGGCGTGAAGAGGAGGAGGAGGAGGAGGAAGGAAGGAAGGCAAGAGTGGGGGTCTCTCCAAGCTGCTGCTGTGGCACAGAGGATCTGCTGCCCCTCGCCCTATGCCAGTGCATGGGCTCATTCCTGGATCCCAAATCTCCCCAGAGTGAGAGCAGGATTTGCCCGCAGGGAAAAACTGGTCCCTTACGGCTCCTTGGGGTCAGAAGCTCCCCAAGTGCTGGGGCCAGGCTGGGAGAGCTGGATCCAGGGAGCACAGAGGGCAAGGAGGGCACAGAGGGCACAGAGGGCAGGAGGCTGCTCCAGGCTCAGAAAGCTCCTGTTTGGGTGAGCAGCTGTGTCCAGCAGCATCCTCCCTGCTGTCCCCCCCAGGTGCCACTGCCCTGGGTGGGCACAGAGGTGGAGCTGGGCAGCATTCAGGAGCAGCTGCCTCTGGTGCTGCAGGGTCAGCAAGGCAGAAGCTCCCGTGCTCTGCGCTTGCCTCCCCCCGGTTTATTTATAGATTCAGCAAGTTATTCAGCCGAAACAAATCCCCATTGCAGCCGGGTCCCGCGGCCAGCGGCGCCTGCGTCCTCTCCCAGTGCAGCAGGCAGCATTTTCTGGGGGGCACTGGCAGCCCCGCAACACCACCCTGAGGGCAAGGAGGCCAGGGGGTGGCCTGGGCAGGGTGACAGTCCCCAGGGCGCAGGTGGTGACACAAAAGCCACCCCCAGAGTGAGCCAGGATGGACCATCCATGGTAGTGGGATCAGGGTGAGGGGTGGGCTGGGGTCCACGCTGCCCCCCCTCCCAGCCCCCAGCCCCCTTGACAGTGATGGCAGGAGTGAGCGCTCGCCGCCAGCCCGAGTCTATTTTTATTCCCTGCTTAAAAATATCCCCGTCCGGGTCACTGGCACATGATGGATCATCGTTCCTGCGACTCCCCTCAGGGTCTTCCCAGCTCCAACACAAGGAGCAGAGTCCAGCTTCCTGCAAGAACCCCCCACACCCTTCCCATCCTGTAAAAGCACCCAGGGGACACCACAGCCCCACACCCTCGTGCTCCTGGGGCTGGAGTGTGATGAACAGCAGCCCCAGCCCTGCCCCAGCATGGCCCTGTGCCAGCTCTGCATCCTGGCAGTGACCAGGAGCATCCCGAGGTCACTGTGTCCTCACTCTCCGCTGTCACTGCCCTGCCAGTGGCCGAGCAGATCCTGGGCCTTTTTCTTTCCTCCTGATGGCATTTTGTGAAAAATTCAACCTATTTCACCAAAATCTTGGGTGAAAGCCCTTGTGAGGGGGCCGGGAGCGTAAGGAGGAGCCAATTCCAGCCTGTGGAGCATTTTCTATCCCTGTTAGTCCTGAGGCTCTGATGCCACCCGAGATACGGCGCTGACTGACAGGTGATTTGGTTTTATCTCACTGAGGATGTTTCATACCCAGCACAGGGCGTCCCACAGTCTGTGCTGGAGTGCTCAAAAGCATCACTGGATGGGGGCAAGGCCAAGAGACTTGAGGGGGTTCCCAGGCTCCAGCTGCAGCCTTTTCCAGGGAGGGCTTGGTGGGCGCAGCTGGGTGTTGTCCTTCATTGCTGTGGGCATCACCTCCTCCCTGCTGGTCCCCAGGGCACCAGGGCCTCAGAGCCCATCACAGGGAATTCACCAGCTCCTTGGCAAACCCTTTTGGCTCTGTGAGTGACCAGTTCCTGGAAGAGGACACGATCAGGTCCTGATGGTGCTTCTGGGCTTGTTCCTGCCCCATCCCTTGCGTGGATGGTGTTCCCTACCTCCCCTTCACCCTGATATAATTGCCCTCCCATTGCTCTCTAACCAGTTTCCTTCTGCCCCAGAAGTCTTGACTGTGGTGTTTAACTGCATTTATGGAGCAGTGCTGGGATGTGCTGCCAGCTTGGATTACAGGGTGGTCCCTGCCAAGGGGGGCAGCCCCAGGAAGCTGAGCTATGGGAACGAAAGCAGAGCGAGCTGGAGATTGCCAGGAGATCTTCACCTTTAACTTATTTGCTTCTTTCCCTTCCAAATCTGCTGACATTTGGAAAAGGGGAATCGTTGCAATTTGCTTGTTTCAGCAGGTTCCCCCTCTCCCCTGTGCTGCTCCCAGCTCTGCCAGGCTGTCAGTGGTCCCTGCACCGTGGAAGGCACCGACTGTGGTGGGAGAAGGAAGGTGAATGATCCCTGAACCTTCCACAGTGGGACAGAGCAGTGCCAGGGCACCAAGCAACACCCAGCAGCTCCAAGCAATGCCATGCAATGGGACCAGAACCCCTGTGCCCCCCATCAGGGCTGCCAGGAGAGCTGGCACAGCCCCTCGGCCTTTCAGCCAGGGAAGCACCCGATTCAATCCTCCTGACAGTCAGGAATTTCAAATGATTTATTAAAAATGTATAGAGTCAGGTTGTCGGTGTCGCTGCTCTGATAAGAGGTTGTCTCCTGCCGGGTTTGTGTTCCCCTCACTCAACCCCCTCCAGGGGGAAGGATCCTTCCACTTGCATGTTAATTTTTGGGACATCGCTGCAGGCAAACCCATCCAAGTTCCATGAGGCTGAGTCATGACCGCTGGAAGGCATCATGGAGTCCCCTGCCCCCACCTCTGCCTGGCCCCTGTCCCCTGCCACGGGGGCCAGGACAGCATCAGGCTTGGGTCCTCCTGCCCCTTCTGTCCCTTTTGGCTCCTTGGGATCTGGGAATCCCTTCCTGATGACCCAGAGCACCCAGGGAAGGTTGATGGGGATGTGGAGAGCACAAGGAGCTCCATTCCCACGTGGTGCATTCCAGAGAAGGAGAAATGGGACATCTTGGCAGCTCTGCCATCCATCCATGCCATCACTGCCCCTGTTCCCTGCCACCAGGGCCTGCCCGTGTCCTCAGCAGGTTCTGCCCAAGCCCATTGCCTCCACAGCAGATGATCCATTTAAACCAGGATTTTCTCCTGTTCTTTCAAAAACCCACTTTCTCTGCAGCAACCTGATTTTCCCTGGAAGCCCAGCTGGTAGCACTGGGCACTCCCAGCCCTGCTTGGGCTGAGATTGTTCCGTGGGACCATCCTCACCATCCTCAGCTCAGGGCTGGGGATGAGGCAGCCGGGTCTCGGTGACCGAGCCAGCACATCCGTCACCATCAGCAGGGCTTTGCCTTTGTGTCACACCAGGACCGTGCAAATCAGGCTCTGTGTGCCCCCGAGCCAGGCTCTGCATGGAGCCAGCCCTGAAATCCCTCCTGGAAAAGGCACAGCACTCTTGGGCAAGAGCCTTGCTGTTCCAGGATAACAGGAGCCTGGCAGGGCTCCCGCATGAGCCAAGCCCAGTGGATTGGCAGGACCACCCCACCTCCTGTGGCATCTTGCTCCCAGATCCCACTCCCAGATCCCACTCCCAGATCCCTGCTCTCAATATCCCTCTTCTGAAAGTCAGCACCCAGCTCAAACCACTGTGTCACCAGGAACGTGCTCCCAACATCCTGCTCCAAGCATCCCACCTCTCACAGCCCAGTCACGCCACCCCCTCTCCCAATTTTGAGGCCAATTATGGCTCAGAAAGTAGCACAGCGCCCAGGTGTACGATCCCCATTAGGCTTTGCTAAAAACCAATTAACCACCATTACAAGTTTTCCATTTCGGAGCAGGTTTCCATGGGACGGCCGCTGTCCTGCTGGGCGGCTCGGAGCTGGGCTCCAGCAGAGCTGCCAAATCCTGGGGCTGCCCTGGTTTGGGAGAAACACTCCTGACCCCACCTCATCACCCCAGGGTGGCTTCCCAGCCCTGAGTCCCTGCGGGTGGTGCTGCGTGTGGATGGGTGGTCCCTGTCCCATCCCTGGGGACACGTGGGGGACACCCACATTGGGCTGATGGCCACGACAGGGTGCTGGAGGCCTCGGCTCCTGCTGCATCCCACGGCAGTGGGGATCCCATGGGAATAGGGAGGAGGTGGCAGCTCTGGATGGTGCCGGGCATCTCCGGGCCCTGGGGCCGGGGCATGGCTGAGCTCTCCGTGCGCTGCCGGTGCCCTCCCGCCGCCGCCGCCTTTCATCCGCACCATCCAAAGAGCAAAGGCAGCGCCTTTGTGCGCCGGGAGGCTTTGAAGTCTCCCAAAATGGGGCACAGGGGAGTGACTGGCCCCTCTCTGCCGGCCCAGCCCCACTTTCACTCCCGTTTTATTTCCTTCTTCCCAATTAGGAGCCACCTCCGGCAATAAAACCTGTAAACTTTCCCTGGCAGGGGCTGGGGGCCGTGACACCTCACAGAACCCCCGGGGGTCCCAGAATGCTCCCTCCCACCCTCTGTGGCCGCACTGACGTGTTCCCCGGGCACAGTGACTTCCCCAGGGACGTCGCCCCCCCCGCCCCCGCTCTGGGTGGCAACAGGCAGGTCCTGCCCAGCGGGTGACGCTAATTATCTCTGTCCTTAATTCTCATCCCGTTTTTAATTTCCCATTCCAAAGGCAGCCGCAAAGAGCGGCTCCTTTCCAACCCCCCCTTTCCCTTTCGGTGGCTCCGCTGAGCCCCGGGAGGTTGAGCGGAGCCCGGTGGGGACGTGCGAGCCTGGGTTTTTCTGTGAGAAAAATGCGCATTGATCATTTCTGGGAATCAGGCTGTGTTTTTTACTCTGAAGCATCCATTATACACAGCTGCTTAATTGACGAGCGCTGCCGAGTCACCTCGGCTGCCGGAGTAAAACAGCCTAAAAGCTCCAGCACAGAGGAAGTCTGCGCTTTATAAATTGATTCGGTGGGGGAGAGAGAGAGAGCGAGCGAAAAAAAAACATTAATTACAGATGCTTCTGTGGGCACTGTTTTATGGCAGCGAGACCAGGATGTGGGCAATTCTCCTAAATGTGCTGATTAGACAGCACTTCATGTCTGGGAGCACATTAAATGGGCTCTGTAAAGCTATTAAAGATGCAGCGCCGTAAAGAATTGACAAGAGCGAGCGGCAGCGGCGCAGCCCCCGGGCTCTTGCCGGGCTCCAGCCCAGCTCCTGCCCCACTCCTGCCCCAGGCTTCTCCCCATTCCTGCTCTGGGCTCCTTCCCAGCTCCTGCCCCACTCCTGTCCCGGGTTCCTGCCCATCTGCTGGAAATTCCTGCTGTCAGGACAGACTCCCTGAGACCAAACAGGATGAAACTAAGGGGCCTTTGGGTGCTGCTCTGGCTTCCCCCACAGTCTTTGCCCAGCCCGGGGCGGGCAGGAGCCCGGGAGGAAGGAGCCATCCGCGCCGTGGCTCCGGGATGCGCTCCCGGCGGGCCGGAGTGACCCCGGCGCGGTGGGCGCGGGGCCGGCCGGGCGTGCGATGTTAACACGGCGCAAATCAATTTGTCAGGACACAGCTCACCAATTAGCGCTGCCGGGATTATTACTCATTTGCGCACTGCAGGTTTCAGGGAATTAATCAGGAGCTCACGGGTAGCCGGGACAGCCGGGGTGGGAAGGGTGATGCCGGCACCCGGCACGGCCGATGGTGCCTGGAGCCGTGCTGGAGGCATCCAGCGTTTCCCTGGACCCAAGGGGATTTGGCCCTTGGAGGACACCCCAATATAACAATCATCCCCTTCCCTGGAGTCTCAAATCCCCACCCGCACCCCAGCAGAGCCAGATCCCGGCTGCGGTGGGACATGGAGCGGAAAGAAGTGAGCCCAAGGCAAAGCGACACTTCCCACCTCATCCCAGGGCGGTGATACTGAATGTGTCACCCAGCCACACCTGGCTTGGGGAGCAAGCAGGGCCCTGGTCCTGGCATGGCAGTGGGGGCACTGAGGGAAGCGGTGCCAGGGGTTTCCAGCATCGAATGGGTCACCGAAGCAGGACTGTGAGCAGGAACAGGGTCACAACGTGTGAGCAAACAGGACGGGAATTCACAATCAGGGTTATCAACAAAAATAGTGCTGGGCTGTTCACTGCCGTGGGGGTGGGAGCACCTCCGGATGCCACTCTCCAGCACAGGGACACCCACCTTCCCCACAACCCTGTCCCTGCCCTGCTTGTGGGGACACTGGATCCGGGTGCCCTGGGGGAACCCCCAGGCCTTGCCCCTGCCAGGGGTCCCTGGGCTGCCTGGCTGTGGATGCCGACGGGAGCTGGGAGATGTGAGCAGTGCCAGCCCCAGCCCGCCCTCCCTCTGATGGATAATCGATCCCTCCGAGCCGGGGAGAGACACCCTGTCCAAACGCATCAGGCTTGAAATGCCAACCTCCCTAATGCGATTTTACAATCTCCTATAATCGAGTGGCAGCGAAACTTCCCCTTCCCCAGGCTCCCCTCCTGTCGCAGGGCACGTGGATTGTGGCAGCATCTCCCCCAAAGTCGTGCTCTCCACGGGGGTCAATTCCCCTCTGGGATGAGAGGTGGCCTCAGGGTGCCCTGGGCTGCAACGCCCAGGTCTGATGAACCTCTGCCCCAAAATATGGCAGTGCTGATGTACAGCCATCCCAAATCCACCTCCCCGGGGTCCCTGCAGCTGGGTGAGCGCCCCTTGCCTTCCCAGCCCCCCAAAATTGCAAATGAAGCCCCGAGCAGTGCCATGGCTATTTGGGAGTCTTGTACCCCACCACAGGCTCCACAACCCCTCCCAGGGCCCAGGGGAAGGTGCAGAGCTGTCACTGACTGACAGCGCTGAAATCCCGATGCCTTTTTTGTGGGAACAAAGCCACAGCAGCCCCTCGACCCCGTGTAAACCCCAAAGTCAGGCTGGGGGCTGCAGGGGGGTCTGGCAGGGCCATGAGGCTGAGTCTGCTGGGAGCCCCAGCCCAGCTCAAGGTTAGTGCCAGTAATTAAGGGCTGGGATTTGCATGCAGCAAATGACTCCAGCTAATTACAGGTTTAAAAGGAAAATGATCGGAGAGAGGATTGTTTGCAAAATTGGGGCACGGCGGAGGAAAGGAGGCGGAGGAAGGGACGCTCTGCTCGGCTCTGGAGGTCACCAGGCTGGCTGAGCCGTCACCCTGCACATCTGGGGACAGCACACCTGGGTGGCCGTGGCAGGAGCTGGCAGGGTTGGGCTGTCAGATCCATGAGCCCCGAGGGATGCAGAGGGATGCAGAGTGACCCCCCAGCTCCAGGGGTGCCCCAGGCCAGGCTCCCAGAGCCCCCACACGTGGGCAGAGCGTGGCCCTGTGGCTGCTGGGCCACCACCAACTTACACCCCACACCCCCTCCCCCCCCGAAAAAAATAGTTACAAATGCCAAGGTGCTGAATTGATTCATTTAATTTTCCCTTCTCATTTGATCAAGAGCAGGGTGACATTTGGCAAAAGTTGCTGATGAGGGATTGAATGATTAATTGTCATGACAACCATTCCTGGTTAATGACAGGGATGAGATTGTGCCGGCATAAAAGCCGGAGAGTGGCCTTGAGTGCCGCGGTGCTAAATTACCAGGCATGTCACTGTTTGTGCTTTTGGTAAAACGTGGCCATGCGTTTCTAATGAGAGGTTAACTGTGTCCCCAAAGTAATTACAACTGATTGAAGAGGTAGTTAGTAATTAGAGGATTAACTGTAATGAGTCTCACCTGCAGCTGTTGCCATAGTTACAGTATTTTAGATGATGGGAGTTAAAATAGGACGAGGTGCCGGCAGAGGTGGTTCTGCCCCTTGGGGCATCCTGGGGGCTTGGGTGGGCTGGCGGCCCCCTGCACCCACTGCCCCACGGGGTGTCCCATGGGCTGGGCATGGAACTGCCATGGAACCCCATCCCAAAGCCCCGGGATGCCGGAGCAGAGCATCCCCCGCTGCCCTGCCAGCCCTGGGCGCTGGGGCGGAGCAGCAGGTGGGAGCCCCAGGGCCGGCTCTGTCAGCAGCAGATTTCCAAGGGCAGGAAAGTCACCAAAAAAGCTTAAATCCTCAAATCCTGACAGCCAGGGCTGGCTGTCTCTGGGAGCCGGGAAAGGGGGAGCACAAGCAGGGACAGGGATGTCCCCAGAGCATCACTGGCATCCTCCAGGGTCCCCGAGCTCTGACTGCACCAAGGTGCCACCTCCACTGCCCAGCCTGAGCTTGTTCCAACACTCCTGATTCTCTGCTCTCACGGCTGACAATTTACAGGCCCATGTAAAACCTCCAAGTACAGTATCTTTAATTATTCCATCCATAAATGATAAGAGCCATTCATTTCAGGGCTCTCATTACGAATTTATACCCCTGTTTAATGTGCTCACTAACAGCAGACATCCCACAGCTCGCGGAGAAATATTGAACAATCTTTTCTGGAAGAGCCGAGCGGATACCGCCGGAGCTATTTTGGACTCGGGAAGAGAGATGGGCAAAGCAGGGGGGATTGGGCTTTAAAATTAAGAGTGAACCCCTCACCCCAGGGAGGTCTGGGGACTCGAAGGGCAGGCAGCTCAAAGCTTTTCATCCAGGTGCTTCCCAAGTGGAATTCTGCTACTGTTTTTTTTTTTTTTCTTTCTGGATGTGCTGATGGTTGAAAGTGAGCTTCATTTTGATATAAGTATAAAAATAGAGCTTCATATTTATATATGTGACTATAACTACGGGAAGGCTTTTGCAAAGGCTTAACTTGAAACAAAAAAAAAATAAGGAGAAATCCCAAATATTCACATTTCCAAGCAAACACCCTGAGATGGTTTGACCTTTAGCAATTTTTTTCCTGGATTATTTTCCAATACAAAACCCGCGTGCTCCCAGGTTGGAATCAACCCCTCCCACAGCGTTTGCCTTTGGGAGCTGCCACCTCTTTTGTTTCTTTTCCTGGGGACAAGGTGCATTTGCCCAGTTTTCAGTCTCCCAGGATTTCAAGGCATTTCCCCTCCTGCCCTGTCCTGCTGGTGATGTCCTGAGTCCCACAGGCGGGACCACTTTGATGGGGAAAAGGAGTGGGGATCATCCAGCCCCCAACACCACATCCATCAGCCACGCTGGTGTTTTCCAGCCATCAGTGATGGAATCATGGAATCCCCGACTGGTTTGGGTGGGAAGGGACCTTAAAGCTCATCCAGTTCCACCCTCTTCCACGGGCTGGGACACTTTGCACTAGACCAGGTTGCTCCAAGCTTCTCCCCAAACTTTGTGCCAGGACGTGTCTTTACAGAGACTTTCAAAAAAACCCCAAAATGTAACATAATTAATGGAAATATTGGCTCTCAGGTCTTGGAGGTTTTTTTTAACAAATCTTAAATTTAGAAGCTGCCAGGGCTCCTTTAAAGAGGAATTAATCGGAGGTGCTGTAATTGCCCACGAGGAGTAGCCTCTGTGAGAGATAAGCTCATAATGAGCTGTCACTGCCGGGTGGCTTTGGAGTGTGAACACCCAAATTAATAAACAGGGATAATTGGCTGTCCCCTCCCTCGGGAAGCTTTGCTGGTCCCTGCAATCCCTGCTGGAGCTGGAGCTCACTGGGTGCGATTCTGGATGGATGGAGGGATGGGTGGATGGGTGGATGGATGGAGGGATGGATGGATGGATG
>VYXD01014028.1:27857-50295 GCA_013397195.1 Hylia prasina | reverse complement strand
TGAGCCCCATGTCCCCCACAGGGTCCCTGTCCCACTGCGGGCAGTGTCGGGACACAAGGACATCTCCCAGATGGACACAGAGTCTCCCTGAGCGGCCACGCCGTGCCGGGAGGGTTTCCAGGAGATGCAGGGATGTCTCAGGGGCGATGGGGACACGTGAGGGCAGCTGGGGACGCTGCGTGGGGACAGTGACCCCGGGGCAGGGCCCAGCCAGCAGGTTCGGGGGCTCACGGCTCTGCACACCCGGGGCTTTATCCTTCCACGGCAACCGGGGCCGCCACATCCCTGCTCCCCTCTTCCTCCGGTTCCCGGCGTTCCAGCCGGGCTGGGCTGGGGACGGGCTGGTGACAGGCTGGGGAGTGCTGGGAGCGGTGGAGACGGGATCGCTGGAGAATCCAGACAGCAAATAATCTGGCTCTGAAAAGAGCTGCTGATGCCTCATTAGCAACTTTGAAAAGCATCCGGTGAAAAAGCCTCTGCCCTTGTGCTGGGGGGTTTCTGCTCATTCCTCCTCTTGTCCTTGATTAATAAGGACATTTGCATGTAAATTGGCTCCTGGATCCTTCCCAGCGGTGCCGGCTCGGGTCTGGCCCCACCTGAGGCTCTCGCAGCCTGCGCCCGCTGCCCTGGAAGGTCTGTGTGCCCCCGGCATGGCCTGGCACGGCTCGGCATTGTCAGGATGGCACATGGAGCTGGGACAGGATCTCTCCTCTGCTCTGCCGGAACTGCCTTGAGTCTGCAGGGCTGGGACACGGGGCAGGGACACAGGACAGGGCCTGGGACAGGGAAGCAGGGCAGGACCATGCAGCTGGAGCACAGGGTTGGGACATGGATCTGGGACGCAGGACAAGGACACAGAGTTGGGATGTGGAACGGGGACATAGAACAGTGAGAGGGAGCAGGGACAGGGAGTGGGGACAGAGTGTGGGGACACAGGGTCTTCTGGGAGAGCCGCCAGCCCAGCAGTGCCCGGATTCCTGGTGCTGCTGCCCCGCCGTGTGAGCAGCTCTGCTGTGGATCCTACAAAGGCTTTTCCTTTGGAACACGCTCCCACTCCCTCCCGCACTCCCCTGGGACGGCATTTTCCAAAACAAATGCATTTGCTGGATGCATATGGGGAAGTGCCTCTCTGCCGGGCGATCCATCTGCCTGTTTGATGTCTGTTCCCTCATCGTGTCATTTTAAAAGGCAACACTTTGTTAATGGCAAACACTGCCTGGCTCTTCCCTCTCCTCTCTGCCAGTCTCGTGGGATGCGGGGCAGGACAGGGGACAGGCCATGTGCCACCAGCGCTGCCCACGTGCCGCTGCTGCTGCCATTTTCAGAGCAGTGCTGTGAAGGGAAACGACCCTGATGTGGGCAGGTAGCACAGGGGGCAAAGCTCAGCCCCTCAGCCATGGCAGGGAAAGGGGACAGTGGGGACAGCTGGGGGACAGGGGTGTCACCCACACCCTCCCGTTGGGTACAGCCAGACCAGTGCTGCTCCTCCAGGGTCCTGCAGAGCTGGGACCCCCAGAAGGCACAGCCAGGCTCCATCTGCACCTCGACCCAGCCTTGGGGACCCCAGCACCCATCAGGGCAAAGCCCAGCCCGCCAGGGGCCGTGGAGCCAGCTGGAGTGTGACAGCAGTGCCAGCAGGGACTGGAGGGAAATCAGCAGCAGAAGGGGACTATTTCTAGCTGGGCACAGTGTGCCACCGCCGCCGCCGTCACTGTCAGCGCCTGCCAGCCCCTGGGCGATGGAGGGGACCGGCTCCAGGCGCGGCGCCGCGGGACTGGCCGGGAGCCAGCGCTGCCACCGCTCGGGTGACGCCGATTTCCCAAACACGCAGCGTAGCGAAGGGCGACGCTCCCCCGGCACAGCGAATTCCCCAGCCCCCGCTAATCAGCAGCCGGCGCTTAATTGGCACATTTCTGCCTGGCTGGGGTCTCCGCCAAGGAGGGAACCTCGGCGCTGCCGGCAGCCGTGGCCTCCCGTGCCCTCGGTGGGGACAGAGCGGGGACAAGCTGGGACGACTGCGGCCACCCACGGCGCCGAGGCTTGACCGCATCCCTCATGGCGGGGTGTTCCCATGCCAGTGTCCCCCAGGGCGGGTGTCCTGCGGCAGGGGTGACGCCGGTGACGCCGGCAGTGGCGCGCACGGGGGTGACGCCGGCGCGAGCCCCCGGTTGTGTCGCTCCCAACCTGCCAGCGCGAATCAAAGGAGCTGCCACGCACGCCGCAGCCCTTTCTTCTCATATCACTCACACCACTGCCACGCTGCATTGTGACAATGGGGTGTAATTAAGGTGTCAGCATATCATTTAGCCTTTTCAATATAGGAACCGGGAGACAGGCTGGGAAATCTGGAGTCTTCTCTTTAATGAGGAATGTAGGGGGGAAGAGAGGAGAAGTGGAAGGTAGTGGCTTGGCGAGGGTGGGACAAAAGGCACCTCTGTGGTGTGGGGTTCTGGAGGATGCAGGGCACTGGGCTGGCACACTGCTGTGGGCAGTTGTGCTCTGCTGGCACCACCAAATCCAGGAGGGAGAGAGGACCCTGCTGGGCCAGGCACTCCCAAGGCTCTGAGAGCGTCCCTGGGGGACTGCAGGAGCCATCAGCACCTGGAGAAAGGGACTGGCCGTGCCATGCAGGACATTCCAGGTGTGTCCCACCTGGAAGTCACGCTCAGGTGCCGCTCCCACCCCGTGGGGGCCTTGCAGAGCTGCGTGGGACACACAGTGAGCTCATGGCATGACCAGTGACAAGGGTTGGTGCCATGAGCTCACTCTGCCGCCACAGCAGCACCAGGTTTGACCAGTGCTGTGCCCACCACGTTACTGTTGGGGCCATCCCGGCCCTGTTAATATTTTTCCCAGTTCCTGGCAGCTCTTACACAGGGACACCCCAGCTGCATCCCCCCAAAAACAGCGTGTCCCTGTTGCCCCCACCATCCCGTGGGCACCGCGGCGCTCCGGGGCCGGCTGCGATCCGGAGGGCAGCGAGCGAGTTCAACGCCATCAATAATCCCTGATGGCTACAGAAAGCGCTTTCCCGAGGAATAAATTCTTGCTGCATCAAAAGGAAGCTGCAAATCAATGCGGGAATCGCTCATTCTGAACGATGGGAACTCGTCTCGCTACAGTGGGAAGCATTAGCTGGGAACGGGAGGGACACGGCCGGCAGCACCAGTCCCCTCCATAAACTAGGAACCACAATTAACGATGGGCTGAGACGGGAGCGGGATGATCCATCCCGGTGTCCCTGCTCATCCCACCGCTGCGCCAGCCCTCAGAGCATGGCTGCAAACTCCTGACCCTGCTGCCTACCGGAGCAAATCCCAAATTCCATTTGGATTTTTTTGTTTGTCTTGTACTATCCCTGACAAACTTTTCCGTGCGTCCCGCTCGGGCCGGGCGGTTCAAAGCCGCAGCGGTGGTCCCGGAGCAGCCTCCGCCTCCATCCCCGCCTTTGTCTGCGCCGGCTCCGGCTCTCAGGGCACTTTGGGAGAGATGGATGTGCGGCCCCGCCGAGGCAGACGTGTTCCAGGCGAGATCCTGGGAAGAGGTTTCCTTAGCAACAATAATGAAGTGTGAGCGAGAGAAAAGCTCTCCCGGCTCTGCCCCCTTCTCTGGGGACTCCCAGCAGGTTTGGGGATCCCGAGAGGAGACATTCCAAGTGTCCGGGATGAGTGCTGGAGCGGAGCTGCTGCAGATCCTGGCATCGGGATCAGCCGGGAAAAGGGGATCTGGGTGCCAGCACTGCGCGTGTTGAGAAGCCAAACCAGAGCAGGGGTGGTGACCCTGGCACTGCCCGAGCATCCCATGGAGCAGCCTCACCTTCCAAATCTCCGAGCTGCCGCTGCTCAGGAGGATGGAGATGTGTCATGGAAGCAGCCTCTGAACCCCAGCTCCAGTGGGAAACCCTGAAAGGCGTGACCCCATCCCTGGCAGCACCAGGAGACACGACCTGCCTGGCAGCTCCTGCTGGGATCCTGGGGAAGCAGGATGTGGTGTCCATATTCTGGAAAACATCTGGGAGCACAGGACAGGGGTGGCTGTACCAGGACAGTCCCTGCTCCGTGCCCCAGATCCAGCAGGACCCTCCAGATCCCTCAGGGAGCTCCGGCTCCTCCGCTGCTCCAGCCTCAGCTCCACGCCCCCTCCTCCCGGCCCCGCTGGCCGGCCAGGGATGGCACTGTGCCTCGAATCACAATTACAGTAAATAAATCCTATTAGAAGGACTTTTACTACCGCATGCTCCTCATTACAATCTGCCCAAACCCCCGGCTCCTGGGATCGCCCTGGTAATGAGGCCGGGATGGATNCAGGGGGTGGGGGGTGGGTGCCATCCCGCTGGAGCAGCGCAGGGATGAGGATCCCTCGTGGCACCTGGATCACTGCGTGTCATTGTCCCCTCAGCCACTGCCTGGCTGCTCCTGGCCTTGGGGACAGCACTGTCCCACCCCAGGGCGGGGCAGACAGATGGCAGTGAGGAACCAGCTCGCTGGACGAGGTCACATCTCATTAATAAAGGCTAATTAAGAGTAAATCATCAAAAAAGAGGGGCTGGAGTTGTCTGAATAACCCACGCAGGTGCTGCTGGTAATTAACTCAAGGCTGTGACAGCTCCTGTGGCACCCGGGGGTCACCAGGGGCATCCCTGTCCCCATCCTCTGCCCCGTGGCCACCAAGTGTCCCCTCATGGCACCAAGAGCTCTTCCTGTGGGAACAGCTGGGCCTTCCTCAGGCTTGGAAAATATAGATCCCACCGTTAATAATACATACATTTATTAAAATTAAACCACCGGCAGATATTACATCCAGCGGCACTGAATTATGGATAGACCTCAGCCCAACCTTTGTTTTTAATTAAAAAGCCCCTTTCAGTAATTCCATTAAAGCAGCAGCTTATGTTTTTCCTCCTCTTCCCCCCTTTCAAGCGCAATCCGGCAGCGTTCGGGTTGCGCTGATGAAACGGCTTTGAAGTTTCATGAATTGCTGATGTAATTGAATAAAAAGAATATTAAGGGGAGAGAAGGGGTGGGGGGAGAGAGAGAGAGAGAGGGAGAGAGACTTTTCTCTAAACCTAAATCCTAATGAAATCACCTTAGTGCGCCGAGCGGAGTGACAGCGAGCCGCTGGATTTGTGCATATTCCCGTAATCCTAAACCCATTAGCCAGGAGGCTCCGTGCGAACCACATGTTGCGGATTACAGCCGGGAAAAAGGCTCCCACAAAACCCCAAAACCTCCCTTTAACTGCCCAGACCTCCCCCTGAGGGCAGGAGGTGCAGCTCAGGCCCCCCTGGGCAGCAGCTCGTTGATGCTTTTTTTAGGGAATCAAGGTGGAGAGCTTTGCAATTGTTTTGTTGTGTAGTGTCGTTAATGGAAATAGGTTTTTTTGCCATCCCTCACCTGCTTTTGGAAGAGTGGCTGCCCCTGGGATGCCCGGCTGGAGGGGATGTTTGGGATGAGCTGTGGTGGCTGCTGGTGCCTCCAGAGCCCAGGTGGCTGTGCCCGGAAGGGGACCATGATCTCTGGGATTGGGAAGAGAAAGAAGCTGTCCCTGTCCATGGGAGAGGAACCTGCTCTAGCAGAAGGTGTCATCCATGACATGGGGTTGGAATGAGATGATCCTTAAGGCCCCTTCCAAACGAAACTATTCCAGGATTCCGTGATCCTATGACGAACTTGTCTTTCCTTTCTTCTCTCTCTCCTAATTCCTTCCTTCCCAATTTAAGCTCCTCTCCAGGATAATGCAATAAAGACATGAAGCACCTAATTTTCGGTGGGGGACAACAGACACGACAGTGTATTTACCCAGTCAAACCATTATGAAATCCTACAATTAAGGCTTCAATCAGATAAATGCAATTACATAATACGATCTTATACGATATAATTAAAAACATCTGCAATCAAACCGAAGCCGATGGTACGGTAATCCTTAATCAGAAATTACCCAGCTCCAGCGGAGAGGTTCCATCCCAGAATCCAGGGGGACATGGTGGTGGCGGTGCCATCCCCCTCTGAGAGAGGATGATGGTGGCCATGGGGAGCTCTGGGCCAGCCCGTCTGGTCCCTGCCTTGCTGTGCCCCCAAATCCACGCTCACCTCCCCTGGGACACGGCTCGGCAGCACGGTGGCACACAGAGGTTGTGCCACAGACAAGCAAGGAAGGTGTCCCCAGCCCTGCCGGGGTCTCAGGCTGGCAGTCCCTGCCTGCAAAGGAGGGATTCTTGCTGGGAATGGGAACGGACATCAACACCCACTTCTGGTTGTGCTGGCCATGCCAACCCCCCATCCTGCTGCTGAGCCAGGCTGTGGCTCCAGGGCGTTGTGCCCAGCCCTGGCGCGTCCCCGCAGCCACCGGCTGGCACCAAATGAAGACAAATGGGCTGGGTGACACATCAGCATCCATTAAACGGCAGCGCCGTGTCGGGAGCGCTGGGGACGTGCCAGCACCGGCAGGAGGAGCAGCAGCACAGGGGCCAGCATCCCACCTGGGGAGCCCAGGGGTCACAGGGGGTCAGCAGGGTCAGCCTTGGGCTTCCACACCCCCTGCTCGGCTCTGCCCTGAGCCCACCCGCAGCTGTTGGCAAGAGAAGGAGCTGGATGGGATCCAGCCCTGGCAGCACAGCCCCATCACTCTGAGCCCCTCACCCCTGCAGCCCCAGCTCCTGCCCTCCCTCACACCTGCCTCGCACAGGGAGTTTTTGGGGGTGCACACAAGAACCCCCCCGCCTCGCTGCTGCTGACTCATCTCTCAGGTGGCTCAGGCATCCCAGAACAGCAGGTGGCATTCCCAGCACTGGCAGGGATATCCCAGCACTGGAAGGGATATCCTAGCACTGGAAGGGATGCTCAGCCCATGCAGTGCAGCAGTTGTCCAGGGGGGTCAGGAGCAGCCTCAGGACAAGGCAGGAACGCTGACCCTGCCGACCTTTCCCACCCCCTGACCTTTCTCCAGCCCCTCTTGGAAATGCCACGGAGCTCCTCGCCTGGCCAGACGAAATGTCAGGGAAGGTGGATGGAATATTTCCAGCCGCTGTGCCGGGTGCTGCGGGGGGTTTTCCCCAGCGCTGTGAGTGGCTCCAGAGGGAGCACGGGCTGCGCTCCAGCCTGTCCCCATCCTTGTCCCCATCCTTGTCCCCATCCTCATCCCTGTGCCACCCCAGCACGGGGCCGAGCCGCGCTCGGCTGGCTGCGAGCGTTTAAGCAGAATTGAGTGTGTGTTCAGGCACTTTCAAACACAAGTAATCTTCATCTGGGAGACGGGAAGTGAAATATGTTATTGCTGAGCACAGTAAATTACCCGTGCCAGCCCCGGCGGATAAAACATCGCCGTCGCCGGCCGGCGCAGTCACTCACCCGCGCTGGGCCGCCACCGCCCCATCAATTACAAAACAAATGGCTGCTGGTCAGTCCAGACGTGGGACTGGGACTTGTGTGGCCACCGTGGCACCGGGACCTGCCCCAGCACCAGGCAGGCACTCGGTGTCGGTGGATGGATTCCTCCTGGAAAGCACCGGAACGTCAGCAAGAGCTGGGGACGGACTGGCACTTCCAGCAGCTCCTCCAAGCAGCTTGTTGTGCCGGCTGGTTCAGCTCCTGCTCCTCGGGAGTGGCCCCAGTGGGGTGTCCTTGTCAGCGTGGTGAGGCTGCCTCGTCAGGGCTAACGAGCTGCCGCGGCGGCGGGAGCACCTGGGGAAGGCGGGAGGCGAGCGCGCAGCTCCCGCTCCCTTATTTTCCTGGGAAAGACCTTCGGAAAGCCAACCCCGAGCCCACAAAATAAATAAAAAAAAAATTCCTGCAACTTTAACAATCATTGTGTTGGATTTGGGAGATGTTATTCCTCGTGACAGACAAGGGCAATTATCTGCTATCCACCAGCAGTTTTAGCCTAATTTCATTACTGCTGTGCAATTCTTCCCGAGCCGCCAGTCTATCACTGTCTCCCAGAAAGGATTAGCCGGCACTTTCTTCATCTTCAAATGAATTTTAGCTGTCATGCCCTTGATGAATAGAAGAGGGAGGATGGTGAACCACACCACCAGTGTGGCAGCCCGGCTGTGCCACGGCACAAGCACCAGGACAGTGCCAGAGCATCACCGGAGATGTGCCCTGGGATTTCCTGCCAGGCAGGATGAATCGGCCCCGGGGTTTTCTTGGAGAGCACCCTGGAAGTGGGCAGGGCTCGAAGCTGGTGCCCGGCATCCAGGAGGGATTAAAATGACAGGATCTGTAATACAAGGAAATAATGAACACGCCGTCCTTCCCCCTCACCAGGAGATGCTTATCTGTCAGCTCGGGCCACTGAGGGATAGAGAAAAGCAATTTCAACTTCAGAGCTGAAACTGCAGAGGATGCTGCAGAGAGAGTGTCCAGGAGACGGTGTCCCAGGAGGATCCACTGACGGGAGAATTGAGGCTTCATTTTCCTGGCCAGGCTGGAATAAGGCACACGGATCCCAGCTCAGTGTGTGCCGGGGTGCCTTGTCCCCATGGCCTCAAGCTGTGCCAAGGGAGCACAGGGGAGACATCAGGAGGAGTTTCCTCATGGAAAAGGTGGTCAGGCCTTGGCAGGGGCTGCCCAGGGAGGTTTGGAGTCCAAGGAAGGCCTGGATGAGACAGTGCTCCAGGCTGGGTGGGAAAGTGGGGATCCCTCACAGGTTGGACTTGGTGACCTTGGAAAGCTTTCCCAACCTGAATGATGCTGTGATCTGTGAAATACCAGAGCCCACCAGCGAGGAGAGCCCAGGACACCCAGAGGGGGTGCAGAGCCACCCCAGGTCCCCCCAGGACGTGGGACGTCACCTTGCGTAAACGGAAGCTCCGGAGCCAGGGGCTGGCACCGGCCCAGGGCTGTTATTTTTGTAAACGTTCATTCCCACCCGGCACAGCATCCTGGCAGAATATTTTAGCACCTTTAATGCAATTTCCTTCTCCCTCTGAAATATCATTTTAATAGAACCCAGCCACACCGTGTACCTGCTCCCTAATAAACCTCTGCGACTTTAATGAACTAAATAGCAAATTACTTTTTTATTCAAGAATGAAATTTCATCATATTCATAATTCATATTTTATTTCAGACATCTGCTGCTGATTACATTACATTTAACTAAAATTAGATGATGCTCAGAATGTAATTAAGCCCCTGCCAAATTCTCTGGCCCACCAATACCAGCCTCGCTCAGCGGGGGCCGCTTGGAACCTAATATGTAATTAGGAGCTATTTTCTAGCTGTTTTTAAAGTCTGAAAATTAGCTGCCTTTATTAATCACACAGACAAATATAAAGCAGAGCCAACGCTTGCTGAAATTTCTAAAAAGGATTTTTTTTTAATTATACACCACATAGCGCTGAGACTCATTTTGAATGTTGATTTGTTGTGCACTGACATTTTGACAACTAGTTCTCAATTTGTCTGTCGTAGTTAGGCAACAACAAAGCAGACGGTAATACTTAACTTTCAAAACCTTCAGCGTGCTGGGAGGGGAGAGGGATGGGGGGGACAGGGGGGACGGGCTCCCCACGAGCCCAGGGAATGGGGGAGCCCCGAAATCCCTGGGGATGGGAAGCAGAGGGGACAAAGGAGGTGCCAGATGCACAAATCGCCCTTAAAATGGCTCTGGGGGGGTCCCTACCCACCCCGGGTGAGCCCCACACCCCCCGAACCCTCCAGGTGTGTCCGAGGACGTGGCACCGGCCCCGCAGGCGCTGCAGAGGGTCACAGTGCCACGTCCTGTCCCCAGGAGGGACCCCAGGGGCAGCGGGAGCCCCGGGGGTGTGAGCAGCCCCCCGGCCCCGCGTGACTGCGCGCTGACATTTCCTCTCTCTCCCTGACCCTGTTCCCTGCTCTCTCCGTGATCTCCAATAATGTCACTGCCTCCTCAGCATCTACTCAGCGGAGCAGAAAGAAGGCACTGCTGACACGGAGTGCAAACAAACAATAATACCATCTGTGCCTGCCAGGGCTGGGCGGGGAGCACTGGGGTCCCGGCTCAGGGGAGGATGTGCCAGGGGAGGGCAGGAGCCCTCCGGGGCACTGGGACATTCCCCAGGGATGGGGGGAGACACCCCACAAGTGATGCTGCCCCAGGCACTGCCTGTGAAGGACAAGGAAGATTTTAAAAGGTATTTTTATACAAAGTGTTTTCCTTTTTGTTGTCACTAAACACCGGTGACCCCCAGCTCTCACCGGACCCCCAAGCTCCGCAGATCCTCAATCCCTCCTTTAGGCTGGAGCACAGCCTCCCCTCCCCGTCCCTGTGCTGGCTATTAGAGCCAAAGCCAGGCTCGTTAGTCTTGCTGCAGAGCTCGTAATGTGAAAAATGAAGCTCAAGAAAAATTAGCCAAATTACCAGGCTAATCCTTCAGCAGCAATCGCTGCCCCGCTGCACATCCGTCCCGCGGGGTGCCTGGGAGAGGAGGGGCTGATCCGTGGGGAGAACACGCTCCAGAGGCTTCAGCTTTGCTTCCAAAGCAGCAAACCACAAGAGAGACAGGGCTGTGCCTCCCTCATTCTGCCCCACTCCGTGTTCCCGTGGGGCATCAGTCCCATGGCAGCAGCCCAGGAGGGGCAGGGATGGTTTCCCTGTGTCCCAGGGCTCAGGAGTCACAGCGGGAGGTTGTAACTCGTGTAAGTGAAGGGGTGATTCCCGTGTGGAAGGTGGGGTCAGAAACATTCCAGCCACCCCTCGGGTTATCCCGCTGGGCGTAGCAAAGCCCCTGCAAAGCTTTTGATGGAGCTGGTGAAGGAGGAGTTTGGAAAGGATGGAATGGGCACTCCCGTGCTCACAGATGGATGTGAAATCTGTGCTCGCTCCAGACTGGGACTGGCTCCAGCTGCTGACTTCGGCAGATCTGGTCCCTGTGGCACAGGGCAGGCAGATCCCAGCAGTTCCTGTGTCACCCTGGACCCCTCCTGAGACCCTTGTATGTGTCACCCTCCTGCCACGACACTGCCACCACCCTCCCTGCCCTGGAATGTCACCACTTCCACTCTGCCATGGAGCAGAGCGGGATGAGCACTGTTGGAGGAGCCCTGCAGAGGTGACTGGTTCAGGTTGGACATCAGGAGTTTCCTCGTGGAAAGGGTGGTCAGGCCTTGGCAGGGGCTGCCCAGGGAGGGTTGGAGTCCCCAGCCCTGGAGGTATCCAAGGAAGGCCTGGATGTGACACTCAGTGCTTCAGGCTGGGTGGGAAAGTGGGGATCACTCACAGGTTGGACTTGATGACCTTGGAAAGCTTTCCCAACCTGAATGATCCTGGGATTCTGTGAATTTCCCCTCAGTTCTAGTCCCCAGCCCTCAGAGCCAACAAGGCTCATCCCCAGACATGCTGTTTTGAAGGGAAGTTCCCCGTGCTGGATCTGGCATCTCTTTGTGCCAACATCACAAAGTCGACACATGTAAGTGGTTAAAGTCAACACACTCCCAGATCCTCACATTGATTACACTGTATTAGAAAATGGTAAATTATTTATCAGCCTTTCTGACTTGTGATTAGTGTAAAGCCGCTCTCAGATGCAAATTGGAATTGTAATTAGACATGTAGAAAGGCAGCATCTGAGACCTGCTTTCCTGAAGCAGTGTAAGGTGCTTTTTTCCTTTTGTATCCAGCATAATTATCAAAGAACACTTTGCACATAAAAAACCCATGGATTTATTAAAACCAGAGACAGTTTTACATGGGATCAGGGAACCAAAGCTGGTCACCATGACGCAGGGAGCTTAGAGCTAGAACATCTCAGCTTCTCACACTTGATTTTTTTTTTTTATCCCTGGGCTGGAAAAGGAAGGCAAGTTCCCCACCTCTGCCAATTCATTACTCAGCTTTGAGTGAAGTGATTCTTGAACACAGCTACACTTAAAAACCCACTTAAAAAACCCACCTCAGACAAACAGAGCGATGATAAAACCTCTTTGGCAGGTACAGCAGAGACCACGGTCCCTCAGAGTCAGCTCATGACTCCCAGAGATTCTGGCCTCAGCCACTTCCCTTTCATTCTGTGGCACAGCTCATTAAAATTTCAGGAGTAAAAAATGCATTTACATTTGTGTAATAAGTCTAAATGCATTTAGGTTTTAGAGTTTGTCAACTGCAACTTACGGTTGAGCTTTTGAGGACGTGGTTTGGGTTTCTTTCCTTTATTTAATTACACCAAAGTAAACCCAACACCAGGCAGGGTCAGGGACGTGCTGGCTCAAGACTCAAGTGTGAGAGAACAGCTTTTACAAGGAGGAATTTTAAGCCTGCCCTTGGCCTGGAGCTGCCCTCCTTGCAGGTGCTGTTTGAGCCAGAGCTTGCACGTGTGAATAAAAACCAGAGCCTGACTACAGGACTCTGCTTATCAGCCCAGGCAGAGATTATGGAAAACAGCGAAAACCAGTAGTTCCACTAGAATTGTGCTTTATCTCGCATTTTAATTACCCAACACTTAATTAATAGCGGGGAAGAGCTGTATTAAAGGTTTCCTCTTCACTGGGAATGTAGTCCAGAAGAAAAAGAGACCTCTGAGCTGCCAAAGATGCTCTTCACCCAAAAATATCAAAGCACCATGCACATCCACCTTGCCAGCCCCCCCATGACTCCAGGGATGAGGGAAGAGACACTACATGCATCTGAAGGAGCAAAGTGTCATTATCCACCCTGGAATCCAGCCAAGCCCCTCTCCTCCTGCCCCTTGAGATTAGCACAGCAGTTGAGGAAGGAAATTCAAAACAGGATTTTGAGAGCCCAGGTCAAACACCACCGGGCAGGTGCTCCCAGGTCCCCATCACAGCCCCAAATCCCAGCTACACCAGGCCCCAAATTGGCTCCATACCCGTGTCTGGAGGCCCTCAGCCACACAGGAGAGGGGAAGGAAGTTCCCAGGGATCTGGGCACACAAAGCTCCGAGGACGTGGTGCCAAGAGCTCCGCGCTGCCAGCGGCAGCAGCTCAGCTCTGGGCGAGCGCGTGCAGCACTTGGGCACTCAGAGAGGGGCAGGAGTGCAGGGTCACCCCGGGGGCCCCGATCTTGGTCTCCCAGCATTCAAATCCACAGGCACACAAGTCTTGCTTGGCTGCTTCCACGGCCAGCGGGGAGGTGTCTGCCAAGAGCAAGGCAAGAGCAGCCAGCGAGTCAGCTCGGCCACTGCAGGGAGAGGGAAAGGGCCATGGCTCCTCCAAACACAGCCCCTGGCACAGGGCCAGCGCCCTCAGGGGCTGACACACATAAATGAACACTCTGAATCGGCCCTGGATCACACACTGCAACCCACAGTGCCAGGCAGTGCTGGGACACATCCCACCCATCCCTCCAGAGCCAGACCAGGGCTGGCTGTGATTCCTGTGCTCCCAAACCAGACCCTCCCAGGGCTGTGAGGAAGAGGAAGGTGCCCAAGGGGTTGTACTGACCTGGTGGCAGGAGGGTGATGCCACAGCCGCCCCCACCAGCCCCGGTGAGTTTGCTGTGCAGGCCGTGGGATGCTGTCACCTGGCACAGCCTGTCCAGAGAGGGGTGGCCCACTCCGAGCACATTTAAGTGGTGCTGGTTTATGTCAAAGAATTCCTAAAAGCAACCACAAAGAGAGGAGATGAGCACACATCCACACAGAGGCTCTTTACAGCAGTGGCAGCCCTGCCTTCCCAGCCACCCCTTCACGACCACCTCGTTTCTGCAGAAATTTGGCCACCAGCACCAGGAGCAAGGTCAGGCCAGAGTCCGAGCTCTGGGCTGCTCATGTCCCCCGTCACGACTTGCACAGTGACAGGGTTACAACAGCTCCTGCACCTTCCAGGAAAACCCTGATCACTGCAAGCTGCCAGCAGGAATTTATTCCAGAGCTCCCCGATGGCTCCCGGCTGCTTCTCCTCTGCCCTGTCACTCGAGTGCTGAGCAGGAGCTGTGCAAAGCCCCTCGTTGGTCATGGGAAGGGCACCCAGCCAGCAGCTCTCAGTCCTGGCTGTCACCCTGCCCTGCTCTGCAATCCATCCAGCAAAGCCAGAGCCAGGGACTTGTGACACGGCTCAGGCATCGCTGGAGAGGTGACACGGAGGGTTTGATCTGTGCAGCACTTCTCCCTCCTCACGGGCAGGGCCTGGGCTGGGAGCCAAGGAGCCTCTCTGCAGCACCACGCTGGGAATCTGGCACCCAGCTCAAGTGGGGTTGAGAGGGTCCTTCCCTCTGGGAGCAGCACAGGCCCCTCTCTGAGCGAGCCCACCCTCCTGGCAGAGCTCTTCCCTGCCTGCAGCTCCTGGTGAGCCAGGAGGGGCTCTGTGCACAGGGAGCAGCAGGGAAGGTGTCAGCCACATCCCCTCCCTCAGCTCCACCCGGGAATCCTCCAACTCCACACAGCAGGGGACACTGCTTCTGAGCATTTCTGCCCAGTGTTTAAGGAACTGTGGGAAGAGGAAGGAGTGGGCAGCAGGCAGAGCTCAGCCACCACCCGTTCCAGGCTGGGCAGGACACACACCCATCCAGAGGCCTCTTTATATGCCTGAGTGAGGGCACAGCACTGCCTGTGATGATCCAAGACACCTGTCATCTCCTGATCCAAAATCTGCCAGGAATCCGATGACAGCTTATGACACACTAGACTAGTTCCACGGTGCAAATACAGCGCTGGCCAGAGCTGCACATTTCAGAAACAGCCCAAAAGATGTATTTATAAATCTATGTGCTGCATCTAATCAGCTCTGTGGGCTCTCCAAGCACAGGAAAAAACAACAAGATTCAAGACAGGAGCCTGCTCACTGCAGTGCTGCTTCCTGGGAGTGGGACACAAGGATGCTTCGGCATTTTCCATGTGAGGATCTCAAAGCCCAGCTCAAACTATCCCCCCTCTTCCCTGTCCCCTGACACTTCTGATAGCCTGAGGATGTGGAATTAAGATGAGGAGTTGTGTGAAGTTGTCCTGTGAACAGACTGATGTTCAGACCTCCCTCAGCTAATGGCAGCTCGGCCCACCCTGGGGGGGTCCAGAATCCCACCTGCAGAATTCCCTGCTGCAAAGGGAGTAGGACTCAGCTATGAATCCCACATGAACAACCCGGAGCAAGAGCAAGGACAAGCAGAGCTCCTCCTGAGAGCCAAGGGGAGGCATCCAGGTGCCAACAAGGACTGGTACCAAATGGTTCCAGAGTGTCCAAGTTGGCTCCCAGGGCCAGGCCAGGTTTGCCTCAGCTGGGCCACGGCCACACATCCCTCCCCCACGGGGCTGTGGAGCAGCATTACAGCACTCTCAGCACTTCTTCCACTCGGAAGCCTGTTCCTCCCCCCTTCCCCAGCCTCTGCTCTTTGAGCAAAGCCAAGACAAACAGATCTTTGTGTGCACCTCGTGCATCAATGTCAGGTCAGCTCTGGGCACAGCTCTGTCTGTGGCTCTCCGGAGCCAGGACGAGCGTGGAGCACCAGGAGCTGGCTGGGAACCAGTCAGTCCATCACAAACCAGTGGCTCTGGGCTCCCCTCGCTCCAGCCCTGGCACTGACAGAGCAGTTCCTTCACGGGCAGCGACTGCCAGAGCCGTGGCACTCAATGCAAGAGAAACAAACCCTGCGAAGTCACAGGTCCCCAGAGCCCCAGGTCTGTCCCCTCCCTCCCTGCACACAGCTGGGAAGAGGCACCAGCAGCAGCTTCTGTCTCCTGCCTCCAGGAAGGGCATTAAAAGCAGCACACCCAGACCACGGTTTCGCTTGGAACTGAACATTTCCTGCTATCCCTTTTTTTTTTTCTTCCAGACCTAATGTTCTTTAAATGACATTTTGATGTTCAACAGTAACAGTGGCTAAAAATACTGGCGAGCAAGCCCCTTACCTCCAGCACAGGGTAATGCTCTGGTGATGGATTTGCAGGCATCGCTTCCAGAACACTTTGGCACTCCTGAGAAACGGCATCGATGGAGTCCAGCACCGGGTTCATTATGGCAGGGAACTGGAAAGGGGGAAGGAGGGACGTGAGGTGCCTGCTTGCTGCTCTTCCAATACCACTGGGAGGAAACTGGTCCCAGTCTCTCTGAGCTGGGCAATTCCTCACTCACTCATTCCCAGAGCAGGGTGATGGTAACCTGTTCCTGACTGCAGAAAAGGGAGGAAGAGAAGGAAACAGGCCAGAGGAAGGAACTGCTCTTTTCATGATTGCAAATTGGTGATTTTAACTCCTGTTAAACTGGAGGAAGGGAGATGAGCTGAAAACTCATTCCCAAGCAGCTGGGAGATAGGAATACAGAGGCTACAGGAGATGTCCCTGTGGCACCTGCAGTCCCACATGAGGGTTATCTCCCAAAGGTTATCCCCCACACCTCCATCCTACAACCACCTGCACCTTCAGGATCTTCTCCTTTACACCAGCCACCAGGACCTTGGTGCTCCGAGGGACTTTTGTGTTGGTCAGCAAGATCCTCAGTGTGGGCACCCTGGAAGCAACAGGAGACAGAGAATCCCAGAGCACCTTGGATTGGAAGGGACCTTAAAGCTCATCTCATTCCCTGCCATGGGCAGGGAACATCTCCTGGCCTCTTTCCTTCACACTCCCCAAGGCTACAGCTTATTCTGCCTCAAAAGGCCTCTTTGAGCAGGAACCCAAGATAAGGAGGCCCATTCATTTTACAAAACTTCAGCAGGTGTTTCAGTGCTGGCTGGGTTCAGGCTTGTTCCTCCTGGATACAAGGAACAAGTGTACTAGAGCTATAAATAGGACTGTAATGTATTTACTAAAATCCATGTTTTTCAAGCAAATTTTTTCCTTTGAAATACTCTCTACAAGAGTAGCCAGCAGTGGCCATTAACTGCTAATAGAGCAATTTCATGCACTGTGGAAGATTTTAATGGAGTCAGATTATACTTCTCTGGCAGGAGGCAGAGGGAACACACAGGACCTGGATTTCTCTCTGCCAATGGGTTTTTCCCACCACCAGGTAAGCACAAAGTTCCCCCTCCCCACAATGTCATTTGCTGCCAGGAGCAGATCCATTCCTGCTGCCCATAATGCCATGAAATTAATATTGATCCTTTGTGCTGTGTTCATCTAATGTCAGATAATGACCAAACGTTTTACTGTCCCCATCCACCCCAACAACTGAGGCTGTCCACACCCAAAATGGGGCTGCAGAGCCCTTCCCACACTCCAGCCATCTCCCATCATCCTCATACCCTCCAACGCCCACCCAGAGTCTCTCTGACATGTTCCACCCACCGTGTGTGAGGGTTATTTTTAAACTCTAATATTACCTCTTTAATGGTGTGATTTTTCCTGCTTGGTATCTCAGGGCTCCACCTAAAGTAAAATACATGTATTGTCTCAGTACAGAGCGAGCTGAGAGATAACACAGAAGGTCTTTCATCTTCAGAACCTCACCCAGAGCTTGTGACAGTAATTGCAAGAAACACCAGCTAAATGAACCATGTTCTCCAGCAGCACGGCCCTGCCTCACCCTGCTGCCTTAATGAGAGGGTCTGCCTGGACATGCTTAACCCAAGGCCTTTCCCTTTGCTCTCCTCTCCTCCAGGATCACATCAAATGATTTTTGAAAAGGCAGAGAGTTTGGCCAGCATGAAACCTTTCCTGAGAAAACAGAATCCAGCAGCGATTCCCCGCGGCAGAGCCCAGCACACGGGATTCCACGGACTGAACGTGTGCACTGGTGTCAGCAGCCATCCTGCAGCACGGAATTTCATTGTCCAGAAGGAATGTCTCACTTGGCTCCTACCCTCACAGAGGCACTGCCATTAGGTCTCATTAGAAAGATTATTAACAGTCTCCAAGGACACTTTCAAAACACTGGGAAGTCTCTGCTAATTGAAACTAAATGACGGCTGTCCAACGGCATTTTCCCCTGCATTATCCCTGGGACAGGATTAGGTTCCTTTGTTCACTGCAGAATGTTTAAATCTCAGTTATTTGCAGCGAGGTCTCTGCCCCGTGGCACCTGCCTGGGGGGGACAGAGCTCTGGTGTTCCTGCAGTAGGTTCCCAACATTCCAGCTGGCTCCGGGCCAAGCTCACACAAGGGGCAAACTGAGACAGGGGAAGGATTCTGTGTGCTCAGGCCAAAACAGGGACCTGAATTTGGGAGTTTCTGCCCAGGGAGCAGCAAACACACCTACCCCAGGTGCCAACAGCATTATCCACACCCGACGGATTGCCATGGATCACCTGCTCCCCTCGGAAGGCCCAGCTGTTAATCAGTGTCAGCTCTTCTTCTGTTCACCTGGAAGGCAAGGAAATAACTCAAACACAAACACTCCAAACCTGTAGGATGGATCAGGTTCAGGGTGAAGCCAACCCTGGCCTGGTGACAATTAGATTTAATGGAATTCAAGTCCAGGCTCATCCCCACCTCACCAAACAGGGTGTGTCATCCCACACACTGGAAAGGCTGAGGGAGCTGGGATTGCTCAGCCTGGAGAGGAGAAGCTTTGGGATCACCTAATTCCAGTGCCTGAAAGGGCTACAAGAAAAATGGAGAGAAACTATTTACATGGGCTTGGAATGACAGGATGAGGGGGAATGGCTTTAAGTTGACAGAGATTGACAGGTTTAGATTGGATATTAGGAAACAATTCTTTCCTGTGAGGATGGTGAGGCCCTGGTTGGGCAGGGACACCTTCCACTCTCTCAGGTTGCTCCAAGCCCCTTCTAACCTGGCCTTGGACACTTCCAGGGATCCAGGGGCAGCCACAGCTTCTCTGAGCAGCCAGTGCCAGGGCCTCACCACTCTCCAGGGAGGAATTCCCAGTATCCCATCTAACCCTGCTCTCAGTCTGAGCAGAAAAACACACCTCTGACCCTCCCTGCACACCACAAATCCATTCAACAGGTATTCCATGCTGGAGCAGAGGCACAAATCCCCATTTTGGAAATGCCTTGCAGCATCTTGCAAGGCACAGCAGAAATTCCAAGAGCCACCCGCTATCCAGAAACCGTTCCCCCTCACTCCTGCTTCCCTGGGCCTCGGCTGAATGTCTTTATCCATGTCCACACACCTTGCATTCCACCTGCCAGGATTTAATCTGGGAGCACTCAGCAAACAGCTCACACCAGCAGGCTCAGGAACAGGAGCAAAACCACTTGTTTTTAATCCTCTTTGAGAGGCTGCGATTCCTCCCGGCACAGGAGCCTTTCCACCCGCTGTTCTTTTCTTGCCCTTCTGAGGTCTGACACCCCCAGCTCTCTGCACACCAGCTGGAAGGCAGGAATTATGCTGGATCCATGCTGAAGCCACAGAGGGCAAGCAGGGAATGAAGACATCCTCGCTGCACTGCTTGCAGCTGCACTTTTGTTTCCCAGTTTGGGAGATTTGCTCGAGCACAGGGGACAAAGTGCTCCCAACAAGAACCTGCTTCTGGGTCAGCCTGCAAATTCTGGTTCAGAAGCAGAACACAGAACCACCCCCCTTGCTGTCTCACTCCCAGCCCCACACAAAATCCCACACAACAGAGCCCCTCCAGCTTTGCTTTTTAACAGCTTCAAACAGAGCCCCCTCTCAAAGGGGCAAAGCACTCCAGGCTTCCAAAGGGGAACTCCAAGGGCAGAAGGAAAGAAACTCTCTTTCACCAGGTATTGATAAGAGAGAAAGACAGCCAGGAGATGAGGCAGGAGAAAAGAATTCATGGGAAATGCAAAAAAAACCCCAGAAAGGATCCTCCAGGATTCAACCCAAAACCTGGAAGATGCTCAGAGAGAGAAGAAACTGAGGTTGAAAAATTTCAGTGTGTTTTATTCAATTGCAAAAATAAAGCTTTTTTCCCCCCTTTTTAGGTATGTTTATCTGACCCTAAACAAGGGAAACAGGGAGTTTTACAAAGTCTGGGAACACTGGGCAGGGACAGGAGATAGGCTCAGGGTGTCACTTGTGGTGACAGCCAAGAGAGACCAGCAGAGGTGGCAGTGCCAGAATTCATGCAGGTAAAAAAGGCAAGGTGGGACAGAGGGAGCAGAGCTGTGCTCACCCCAGGCTGGAATTCCTTACCTGGCTGTGGATTCTCCCTCCTGCAGCGGGCAGGAGATGGCTCCACACACCATGAGCAGGGCTGCAGCCAGGCACACAGCATAGGCAGCACTGGATCCCAGCCCTGCTCCCGTGGGCAGCTCCGACCACACCAGGATATCCACGCTGGGAACATCCCTGCAACACAGACACACAGGGGCTGACACAACCACCCCGAATTCCACCTCCAGACAACATTAAAAAGGCAAAGGAGGCCGATTAGGACTGATCACAGGGGAAGCTGGTTGAGAACTGGCAACATCAGCACATGCATCTGACACACAGGGGCTTCAGGAGGGCTCATTCCTGAACGGAGCAGCCTGGCCAAGCTGGAATAAAGCCTTCCTGAGCTGGATCCATGACTGGCACAGCTTGTCAGGCTGCTAGCAGGGGCACTTGGTAACTAAATACATGAGCAGCACCATAAAGAGCCCCTTCAGAGATTGCTGTAAACTAGATTTTTAAGCATATTTCTAAATAAAGTGTAAACATCCCAAACCTGTAATTGCACAGAGACATCCCACTGGAGCAAGAGGCTGGTGGGGAAGATGGAACATGGACACATCCACATTCCTTTGCTCCACTGAACAGACCTGGGTTGTGTTACAGACCCCAAATTCAAGCCCAGGAGCTTCTCAGTGCTGCTGAGTGACAGTCCCAGTGCCACCCTGAGACTGCAGGGAAACCAGGACACAGCTGCACATCCCAGTTCTTTACCCCTGGAGGAGAACATGGAACATGGGCTCTGCTTTGGTGTCTGACACTGCCCTGAGCACCCATCCAGTCACTGACGGTGCTGGGCAAGGCTGGGAACTGGAACAGCCTCAAGTTCACAGAGTTTTAGGGAGATTCAGCCCATAAAGAGATCAGACATAGTTCAGACAACAGATTCACAGTTTATTTCTGTTTTCCCAGCCTAAGCCAGGACGACAGGAGCTGCCTGCTGGAGGGAGGGGTGTCTGTGTTGTGTCTGTGGCATGAACTGCTCTGGTTTCAGCCCTCAAAACGAAATGAGAGCAGAGACTCCCAGCTCACCTGCCTGAGGCACCCACCCACCACCAAAATTCTGGGGCAGGAGCAGAGCCTTACCCATACTTAGCAGAAATAGCCAGGCACATATACAGGAAGGCAAGGGTAGCAAGGCTTTCTGGAGCTGAGGCTCCAGCAGCAATTCCAGCAAAGTCCCTCAGTGCATCCAGCTGTTCTATGCTGGGGGGCTTGGACTCATCAAAGTCAGCTATGGAAGCAAGCAGGGGAGAGTTTAAACACTTAAAAACCAGGGAATTGTTACACTGAGAGCAGTATTTACAACAAAACCTTCTGTTACCAGTAGGCAAAAACAGCTGGGGCCAATTTCAGGTTCTACCTGAGGGTTCATGGTAAAATAAAGGCAAAATCTCCATCAGCCACTCCAAAATCCCAGTGATTCCACACTCCACACGTCCAACTGCTTCCCTGCCTCCACCTCCCAGCGCATCCATCCATAATCACTATGGAAAACATGGCAAGTCACAAACTCTTCATTAAAGAATGTGGATTTTGGGACTGGGATATTCTGGGGCTCCAGCCAAGTTACAAGGTGCTGCAGAAATTCCTGTCAGGGCTGGTGAGGGACAGAGAGGCAGGAAAACAGATTCTGTATCTGATTTCCCCAGGAGCCCCCAGCTCTGAGCAGCTTCAGAGCCGGCCCCACCAGTCAGGCAGTGGGATGGGGACCCAGGCTGTGTCACAGCACGGCCCGAGCTACAGCAGCACCGGGACAAGTCCCTGGAACCCAAAACAGGAGGGGACAGGGCCACGCACGGACACCTGAGCATCAGCGGGGTCACACGGGGAATGTAAGTAGCTGAGAGGTGCAGGGACAGGCCAGTGAGCGGAGTCAGAGACAGCGAGGCCCTGCAACACTGCAGGGGGGACAAATCACCCCACGGGGGTTCTACAGGGTCACCTCATGGGGCGGTCCCAGCACGGTCACCGAACAGCGCCGAGAGCCCGTCACTGCCCCGGGGCAGCGGCTCCTCCCCCCGGCCCTTGCCTGCGATCCGCCCCCGCAGGGCCCGGAGGACGGGGGTGTCCCAGCTCCTCCGGACGCCGACGCCGGGCAGGGAGACGCTCAGCCGGCCCTCAGCGCCGGGCCGCAGGCGGAGAAACGTCCGCAGGTCCAGCGCCACGGCCAGGGCCACCTGCGGGCGGAGAACGGGGCTCAGCGGTGCCGGACAGCCCTAAGCGAGCTGGGCACCCCTTAGTTTGCCCGTCGTGCCCTCACCTTGCCCAGCACCACCGCGTGCTCCCCGTGCAGGATCACCTTCCCCGGCGCCGACACCGCCAGCTCCCGCGCCCACATCGCCGCTGNCCCTGCCCCGCCTCCCTACGCTCGGCCAATAGCAGGGCGTTCTGTGGAGGCGGGACTTGCCGGCGGCCAATGGGAAGAGGGCGTCGCGGGGTGGTGCGGCGCTGGGGTGACAGCGTGGGCGAGGGCGGGACGGC
>VYXD01014028.1:0-27712 GCA_013397195.1 Hylia prasina | reverse complement strand
CGAAGGGCGACCCCATCTTCGAGGCCTTGGGAGCCACGGACGAGCTGAGTTCGGCCATCGGGTAAGGACCGGCTGGGAGTATCCAAATCACATGGAAAATCATATTTGTTATGATTTATTCATTCCCAGCTAACTCTGTTTTGTTTTTTCCTCTAACCAAGGCTGGCTGGTGAGTTTAGCAGTGAAAAAGGCCACACGTTTGTTGATCAACTTCATAAAGTGAGTATTACTGATAATCTTCATCCAGTGCAATCCCTTACCTGTGCTGTTAAAACATGAACTCCTTAATTTTAGCCAAAGTGCTCCCATGGACACACAGGAATTCAATCCATTTAATACTTCAATATATAAGTTTAAGACTCCCTTGAATGCTCTCTAAGAGATAAATTTCTTTAACCAAGAAGGAAGCGGGTAGATCAAGTTATGAGTTAGGGGCAGACAGATTCATCTCTAGGTTTATTCTAAGTCAGATTCACATTATGAACTCGAGTTTTGTTGGAACAGAGCTCCAGGTTTGAAACTGGGGCACAAACCAACCACGAGTTGGCACAGCAGTGACACCTGCCTGGGCGAGCTGTGAGCTGGGCTGATCAGCTCTGCTGAGCACAGGAATGCAAAAAGCCATGGCTGGGAGTGATAGCAGTTGTGATTTTTGTCCAGGTCCAGTGCATGCTCCAGGATGTGGGCTCCAACCTGGCCACGCCGCTCTCCTCGGCCAGGGAGGCTCACAGGAGTAAGTCTTGCCTTTCCTGGGATGGCACAGGCTGGCTTGGGCAGTGATGGGATGCTGAGGGATGTATTTGGTGTCTTAGGACTTGCTGATCCAAGAAAGCAAAATTAGAGTTCAGCTTGTTGTCTGAATTGCTTTTTTTTCAGCCGTTTCTTTTTTCCCCTCTGTAGAACGAACATCGTTCAGCGAGAAGCCCATCCTGGAGCTGGAGCAGTGGATTGACAGCTACTCAGAGCAGCTCCCTCCCCTCAGAGCCTTCATCCTGCCCGTAGGTGCTGCCCTCACTTCCTTGGGGTAGCCCTGCTCCACTGCTCACCATGGGAAAACAGCCTGGGAGGCTGCTACTTCCATAGGCAAATGCCAAGAGAAAAGCAGAGACAAGGAGCTGGGAGTTACATGTCCCCACCCTGCTGCACTGGGATATCCCTCCCTTGCCTGGCCATGGCACAGGGATCAGCTCCCTGTGTGTGAGGGGAGGGAGGGGAGGGGGCTGTGTCCCTGCTGGTGCAGGCACTGAGTGCTGTTCCCTTGCTGTTCCAGTCTGGGGGCAGGAGCAGTGCTGCTCTCCACTTCTCCCGAGCCGTGTGCCGCCGGGCTGAGAGGTGGTGAGTGCTGGCATCACCCTGAGGAAAGGGGATGGGGACACCCCAGTGACACCAAACCAGGGCTGGGCTTGGGGCTCAAGCCAGGCTTTTGTTTGTTTAGTCCAATTCCAGGAGTGCAGGAGGCGCAAAGCCAGGCTCTGTTTTGCCTTCCCCTTAGCTGGGTCATCCAACCCAAATCTTTTGGGATCTGCAGCCCCATCCAACCTGGCCTTGGACACTTCCAGGGATGGGGCAGCCTGTGCCAGAGCCTCACCACCCTCACAGGGAAGAATTTCTTCCCAGGATCCCATCTAACCCTGCCCTCTGGCAGTGGGAAGCCATTCCCTCTGTCCTGTCACTCCAGGCCCATGTAAATAGTCTCTCCCTGTTCAGTATCCTGGGAGGAGCAGAGCTGGGGGCTGTCGGGACAGACACAAACATTTCTGGCATCGTTCACCCCTCCCAGATCCCTCTGGGAAGCAAAGATCCTTCACTTCTGGAAGAGTCCAAGTGGGGACCCCAGGGGAGGTTTGGGGTGGGAAGAGGATCCAGCCTTTGTGCACTCAGCTGGAAGCTTAAACACCAGCATTTCCCTTTGCTTTTCCCAGTGTGGTCCCTTTAGTCCAAGCAGGGGAAGCAGATCCAAACGTGGCCAAGTATTTAAACAGGTAAAGAAATAAAATCCCAAACCACTGCCCTGTCCTACTGAAGCATTCCCTTAGTTCTGGGGATAAATCTGGGGGGGGGTTGCTTCTCAGCAAGCTTCTCTTCTGGAATAAGATCACTGGTTTTCCTGCTTTCCCCTTGCTTTCCAGACTCAGTGATTATCTCTTTGTCCTGGCACGTTATGCTGCAATGAAGGAAGGGAAGGAAGAGAAAATCTACATAAAACCTGAGCCATAGCTGGGAGCTGGAATGTTTTTTCATTGATCATGGAAAACTAAATCCAGTTGACTGCTTTTGTCCATCAAGGAAGGGAGAGAGAACAAGCCTGGACTGGAAATGGGAGCTGCCAAGGATTTCCATGTGAAATAACCAGGACCTTGCTGATAAATCCTGAGAGGAACAGAATCACAGAATATCCTGAGTTGGAAGGGACTCAAGCACACCTGTTAATTTCCCTGGGCCTGGACCACACATCCCATGTGGGGATGGCTCTGGAGTCGCTGCTTCTCCCAGGTGGGAGCTGAGGCAGGAGAATTCCAGTACCATTTTGGAGATGCCTTCATTTCCCTGGGCAGCAGCAGGCGCTGTGGGAAGGCTCTGACAGGACTCTGAGGGATGATGAAGGGAAAACAATCAGCTCCTCCTTTGAAGGCACACTGCTCGTATGGAGCAGCAGCTGGAGGCGTTTGGGAATTGTGTCCGCAGCTCTGAAATAATAAATGTGAATTTCCTTGTACCAAAGGGCCACAAACTGTCATGTTTTAGCACCGAGCCCTGTGTGCTTTGCTGCTCCAAGTCCCTTCCAATCCATCAGCTCCGGCTGGAGCTGAGCTGTACAGATTTACAGGAATGCACCAAGAATTCCTTGGCTCTGGCTGCCTCTTGCTGTGCATGTGAGGAATGTCTCTGTGCTGACAATCCAGTGCATCCTCTGCCAGGAGCAGGGCTCACAGGATGGAGGGGGTGAAGCAGGAAAGGCCAAATCCCAGGCTCCGTGTGCTGGGGTTGTCTCCATGTGGAGCTGTCCCTTGGAATGGCGGGACCAGCTGCAGGAACAGCTGGAGGAGCAGAGCCCAGGGCTTGGGAGCACCCAGGGCACTGAGGTGGTAGGAAAAGGGGTTGGGATGAGCAGCAGGGCCCTGCTGGAGCTGGGTGAATGGGGCAGCACCCCGAGGGTTCCTCCCAGGGTGTCCGTGCTGACCCTGGAATGTTGTTCCAAGGAGCCCTCGGCAGAGAGGCTGGAGCGAGCTCACATCCACATCACAGACAATTCCAGCTCTGCACTCAAATCCAAGCTGCTTCCAGCTTGGAAATACAACTGGGGAAGAATCCATGTGAACCCTGGTGGTGTAATTTTTCCCCCTGGGCTGCAAGGTGGTGATGCCCATCCAGGGCTTCTCCTGCTTTTAGTGGGGCAGCTTTTAAATCCATCCTGCCCCTTCCCCTGTCCAATTATTTGAGTAGAACCAACCTTAAACTTGTTCTCCAAAGAATCTCTGGCTCTCTGTCCCTTTTTGGCCAGCGAGGAATGCCCAGCACTAACAGATCCCCCGTGTCATCACTCACCTGGGTTTGAGGCAGATATTTCATGGCTCTTGTTAATGCACATTTTTCATGTAGTAATTTTCCAGGCCTCAGCCTGGAACACATCCTGGTGACAAATGCTCTGGATTTGGATGGTCCCACCAGCTGCAGTGTCACCTCAGCCATTTCCTCTGCCTGCTCCATCCAGTTTTACGAGAGCTCCGGCTCTGGGACTGAACCTCAGAAATCAAGAGGCTTTTCAAGTTTAATTTAATAAAATCCTTTGCAATATAAATTCTTCATGAATGCTCCATAAATCAGCTTGGGGAGGGATTTACAGTATTTCCTTTTTTTTTTCCCAGCTGGGGGGAAGAAATCTCACTACTGTTTTGGGACCAAAGCTGGCATTGTTTGGATTGCAAGGAGAAATAAATCAAGCTACTACACTTAACATGATGGAGAGATTAAATTTACTGGGGTGCTCCCAGCTGCCCCCTCCCTCTCTACCCACAGCAGTTCTTTCTGGAGGGCTGAGGCAGAGGGAGGTGCTGGGGTGACCCTCGTGTGTCACTGAGCAGGGCTTGACTTCAGGAGGGAGTTGAGACAAGGCTGCAGCTCAGCAGGGCCAGGATATTCTGTCCTGAGAGTTGTCCCCAAGGTCACAGGACAGCCATGGGCTCTTGAGCTGGAGGGGCTCAGCCTGGAGAAAAGGAGGCCCAGGGGGCCCTTCTGGTTCTGCACAACTCCCTGACAGGAGGGGACAGCCAGGGTGGGTCAGGCTCTGCTCCCAGGAAACAGGGACAGGAGGGGAGGAAACTGCATCAAACTGTGCCAGGGGAGGCTCAGGTTGGACACCAGGAGGAATTTCCTCATGGAAAGGGTGGTCAGGCCTTGGAAGGGGCTGCCCAGGGAGGTTTGGATTCCCCATCCTTGGAGGTGTCCATGGAACTCCTGGACGTGGCACTCAGTGCTCTGGGCTGGTGACAAGGTGGGAATCGGGTACAGGTTGGACTTGATGATCTTGGAGGTCTTTCCCAACCTGGATGATCCCAGGATTCTGTGATTCCTCAGGCTCTGGTGCACCCTCCTCACCAGGCTGGAGCAGAGGCACAGGGCAGCTGAGCTGCCCCTGCTCCCGACCCCACAAAGTCTCAGACACGCAGCAGCACTAGAGTGACCAAAACAAAACCCAGCCTTTAAATCCAAATAAAGCTCCCTTGCTCTGGGCTGGCAGTTGTTTTTTCAAGCTCTTTGTCTCTTCTCAGCCCTCCCAGCCATACAGCACAGAGATTCCAGTGCCTGCACCTCATTAATATCACGGGGGAAGGCAGATGCTTTGTCCAGGCTGCCCGGCTCCAGCGCCCAGCAACATTCCTGCCTCGCAGGGTGCCTGATCTGGGATCACTCCGGAGCTGCCAGCACAGCCATATGTTGCTAAGGGTCGTTTATTCTTGTTTGTAAAATGTATGGCTGCTCCCAGCTTCCACACTGTCAAAACGAGAAGAACTGGCCCCAAAATCTCTTGCTGCATGATTGGATCAGACGCCCGTACATCTGTTAACGCTGTAGGAGCTGTAAAATGGAATAAGTTGGGCTATAACTCAAGCACCTCGATTACCACCACGATGTGGGAGCAGCCGAGCGGCTGCTGCTCCGCCAGCAATGACACAAACATCCATTGTGCCAAGTCAGATGTAAATTTACACAAGGCAGCATTTCCTGAGCCAGGGCTCAGAAGGGAGGAGAGGGAGGAGAGCCCCCACCTTGACAGGATGTGCTGGAGCCCCAGCCCGGGGGTTTTGGGGTGCACAGCCCTGGGAGTGGGAGCCAACAGCTCCACTGGAGCTGCAGGAGCAGAGAGGTCCTGCAGCAGGGCAAGTGCTGTGGTCTCACAAGCTCCTGAAATCCCCATTTAGCCTGGGAATAGGCAAGGAAAAACCCTCCCCACCCCAGAGCAGCCCTGGGCAGGAACCAGCAGTGCTGTGCCTGACAGGAGCAGGTTGAGCCTGTCAGTGGAGGAAGGGGGTGTCTGGGACCCTCAGCCCAAAGTGCCCATCCCAGTGCCCCGTCCCAGCCTCGGCAGGGCAGGCACAGAGAGGCAGAGTGACACAGGCAGGGCTCAAACCACCCCAGGGAAACTGGGCTCAGGATTGAGGAACTTGACCTCAGCAACAGCCACAAAAGCAGATTGTGAGCACCAGTTCAGTGCCACTTACCCAGGTGGTGACAGTGCCAAGTGCCACATGGTGTGACCACTCCAGCGGCTGCTGCAGGAGCTGCTGCACCTCTTGGTAAAGGTGAGCAAACACAAAAGTGAGCTGCAGAGACATCAAGCCTTGCTCTGCTTGGAGATGTGGAGACTGGAGCACAGCACAGCTTCCTCTCCATCCTCACCTGGAATGTAGCACGGGGCACAGGTGCTCCAACAGAGGGAATCCCAGCCTGGCTGAGAGCATGGGACAGCCTGCAGGAGCAGGAGAGGGGCAGCAGGAGCTGCTGCTTGTTCCTGAACACCCCGTGCCTGCAGCAGGTTGGGTGACCCAGCTCTGCTCTGTGCCAGCACTGAGTGAGCACCAGGGATCTCTCCCATCCTCCAGGGATCTCTCCTCTCCCAGTTTTATGGTCCCAGGGCCTGGGATAGCCACGGCCCTGAGCGATGCCGTGCCCGGATCCCGGCCAATGCCAGGGAAGCAGGGGCTGTGCAGGCCTGGCTGCTGCCAGCTCTGCCTTGGCAGCAGCTGCTCTGGGCTTGCTTTTTGCTGTTCCTGACAGTGCCAGATGCCTCTGTGTCAAAACAATGGCACTTGCACACTGACTGGGAGCCTCTCCCTCGCTCCCACCGTGCTCCCGCTCCCGCGGAGCCAGACGAGGCTGGGAATGGCCAGGGGGGCAGGGATGGAGGGGCAGTGAAGGGCTCCAAACCCAGAGTCAGAGGGAAGCTGGAGCAGCAGGCACAGCTCTCATTCCTCCAAGGAGCTTCCAGAGTCAGGCCCAGGCAGAAACGCACAATATTAGAATATTCCAACTCCATGTCAGCTCCAGGGGCTGCTCCTGCTCCTGCACTGGGGGATCCTGCTTGGATTTCCAGCCTGTTTCCCTCTCCACCAGTGGTTCCAGTCACCATGCCCAGATGTGCACTGAGCATTGCAGATCCCAGCACCTGTCCCTGCATCCGAGGAGCACCAACACCCTCAGGAAGGACCAAAGTCACAGCACTCTGCAGGATCAGGCAGAGCTTCTCCAAGCATATTCCAACATGAGCAAATCCTGATTTGAACCATGCTGCCAGGTCCCTTTGGGTTTAGCAGGGAGCACCTCACAGGTCTCAGGGGCACCAGGAACCAGCCTGACAACAGGAATTCCCATGGGAGCAGCAGGCTCCATGCCCAGCCTGGCAGACTCACAGAACCCCAGACTGATTTAGGTTGGAAGGAACCTCCAAACTCATCCCATTCCACCCCCGGCCATGTGCAGGGACATCTTCCACTGTCCCAGGTTGCTCCAAGCCATGTCCAACCTGGCCTTGGACACTTCCAGGGATCCAGGGGCAGCCACAGCTTCTCTGGGCGCCCTGTGCCAGGGTCTCCTCACCCTTGGAATAAAGGCAGGTGTTCTCTGAGAGGTGCCAGAGTCCCAGTGCCCTGCCCTGCTCTGCCAGGAGCATCACACCAGCACATTCCTTGCCCCAGGAAAGGACCAGGATACACCCAAACATCTGAACTCATCCCAGCTTTATTTTCTCTGCAGGTCAGACACACAGGGATGGGACCACGGCAGTGAGTCTTGGATAGGAAAGATCCTCGTGAATTTCCCATGGCAAAACCATCCCTGGGCAGGATCCACGGAGCAGGCAGGGACTGACACAGCCTCCCTGGGACACAGGAATCAGCCCCTCCACAGGAATCCTTGCCTGCATCCACTGGGAATCTCCCAGACATTTATCACATTTTCCACACCAGCTCCAGCACAGGAGCAGTGTCTGTAGTGCAACATATCTCCAGGTTTGGAGGGACCAAGCTAAGTCTGAAGTAAGATTTTTCCCTAGAAATCTACTCCTGAGGAACAAAGGGAAAAGGGGAGCAAGGATTTTATCTCAGTGTTCAACAACTCATTTCACTAAGTGCTCGTTGTGCTCTAGTCAGACACACTGCGCTTCCTAAAAGGAAAAAGGAGATTTTGGGTGATATTTAAACTCTGAGAGGTCCAAGACAGTGCCTAAACCACCCAAGTACACAGTCACCAACTGGTTAATGCCAAAATGTTCTATGTATAAAAAGAAAATAAATAAATTTACTATCATCTTTAATTTCTCTGACTCACAGCCCAGTGTCCTGAACCCTCTGGATGCAGACATTCCTGTCTGCACCAACACTTCCCATCACTCCTGTTTAACCTCACTGATTTGACAGAGAAAAAAGATCCTGACATTGCTTTCCAGATGCATTTCCAGGCATGGGTTCTAAAAAAAGGGTTATTTCTCTGAAATCCATCTGAAGCATGACAGGAGGAGGATGAAGCCAAGACCATCTCGCTGCTCGGTGCCCAGAGTTTTCCGACCCCTTGGAAATGTGAAATATTCTGGTTAAGGGGGTTCTTCCAGAGCCCAGGGTGTGGAGACCTGTGCTCTGCTGAGCTCACCTGGGCACAGGAATCCCGTGGGATGGACCAGGCAGGGCAGCAGGAGCTGTGGGATATGGCCAGGGAGAGGAATGAGGATCCCCAGTGCCACAGGAAGGAAAGGAAGGAAAGAAAACCCTGGGCAGAAGCCAGCAGCCTTTGCAGGAGCTTGTTTTACCAGTGAGGCGAAGGGGAGGAGGTGACTGGCTTTTCATTTAAACCCTGTCCCCAAGAGGGCAATGCCATGGCTCTCCTCTGTGCCAGAATCCCAGCAGGGCCAGGACAGCCCAGGAGCAGCCCAGTCTCTCCTCTCTCCAGCCTGCCCCAGGGCAGGACCCACAGCAGCTCAAGGGACCAAAGATGGGAAGCTGCAGAGACACTTTATGAGTGCCTCAGAAATGGCAGGATGGATCCTCACCTTCCCAAGTCACCCCTTGCAAAAGCTGCCTGCTCCAGTGCAAACACCAACTCACAGAAATAAGGCCAGAAAGAGACAAAGCGACCGAAATAAAGAGTTTGGCAACAAAGCAAATGTGGCTTTTACACAAAGACCCTGCCCTGGGCCCAAACAACTCCCTAAGAAAGGGCCTGCAAGCAAAGGGAAACTTCCATCCCAGAGGGATTTTGCCAGTGGGGGTTTCCAGAGGATTCGACACATTCCCCCGGTTCCAGAGAGGAACCTGCCCCAGCTGAGCACTGTGCTGGGGAGCCCGAGTGTGTGCCAGCTCCTGTCCTCTGGAAACCAAGGAAAATGAAACCTTTTCTGCTCCTGAGAAATTGAGACATGATCCTTTCTGTCCCAAGGCCTGGGTCTGGCAGGAGCCTGGCAGAGGCACAGCTGGCTGAGCCCACTCCTGCTGCTCCAGCCCTTAACCTCCGGCATTCCAAAGCCATCCCGAGAGCCACAGGGTCCATCTGCTCCTGTTTAAGCTGCTGCATCCCTGTGATTCCTTCTCCAAGACAACACCCAGGACCCTGCAGGGGCAGGGACACCTGGAATCCCCCATCCTGAGTGAGCAGTGCCCATCCAGGCACTTCCAACGCCAGCATCTCCTCGAGGTCTCTGTCATCCCTCTGCCTTTGTGCAGCTTCCCAGAGTCACTTCCAGCCAGCCCAGCTCCTGGGAAAGGAAAAAGCAGCGCTCCCATGGCAGCAGCTGCCCAGCCTGCTGGGGGTTCTCACTGTCACTAATCTGAGTGGCACTCGGAACGTCCCTTCCGTGCTCCCCCGGGGTTTGCTTTTAAGGACGATTTCCGTGGGTGTCAAGCGAAGGGCTTTGGGTCAGGCCCATCCCCTCCTCCAGCCTGGAGCCGTGCCTGAGAAAAGCCAGCCCTGAGCCCAGCAGCTCCTCCCTGGATCCCTGTGAACCTCCACTACCAGCTGCCTCTCCAGGCCTCGAGCGAGCAGTCGGCTCCTGCTCCGGGCTCCGCGTTGGGAAGGGCTCCCCTTCCAGCAGCAGCTCCCAGCCCCATCCCGAGCCCAGGCCGTGCCTAGGACAGCTCAAAGCCGGTGTTCATGCTGATGGCGTAGCGCAGCTTCTCCCGCAGGATGCTCTTCTTGCTGTAGTTGGGGAGCTTGAGGAGGTTGAAACACGTGGAGGAGGTCGGGAGGCGCCCGCCCGGCTCCTTCTTGCGGATGGTGAAGAAGCCGCGCAAAACGCTGCCCAGGGTGTCCCCCGTGTCCTGCAAGGGCACAGAGCTGTCACCTCCCTCTGCGCTCCTGGCACGGGGCAGAGGTGCCAACACAACACCCGGCACTGGCAACAGGGAGAGCCAAAGCTCAGTGTCCCACCCCTGTCTGCTCGTAACTCAGTGCCTGACACGGGCAGGGCGTGCAGGGAGACACCAAGGAGATCCCAAGGAGAAAACACAACCCTGGAGGAACCCAGGGAATCCAGGCAGGAAGAGTCTGGAGCTGCTGTGTGTGTGTGCAGCCATGAGCATCCTGCTGGGGTAGGGCTGTTTGCAGGTATAGAATCCCAGAAGGGTTTGGGTTGGAAGGGACCTTAAAGCTCATCCCGTTCCACCCCCTTGCCATGATCAGGAAACACCTTCCACTAGCCCAGGTTGCTCCAAGTCCCATCCAGCCTGGCTTGGGACCCTTCCAGGGATGGGGCAGCCACAGCTTCTCTGGGCAACCTGTGCCAAGGCCTCACCAGCCTCACAGGGAAGGATTTCTCCCTGATATCTAATCCCAACATCTCATCTTCCCACATTAAGGGTTTCCAGGTCAGATGGAGGGGAAGAAGCTGGCCAGGGAATTCCCAAGCCCTGAGAGCAGGATGCCTACCTGGTCATCAGACACTTCCACGCAGCGGATGGAGAAAGGAGGCTTGAGGTAGGCAAAGCCCAGAAGTGGAGGCCTGGAGCAGCTGGTGACAAACTGGAAAGGGCCACATGGTGATGAGGGGAGCAGGCAGGGCAGAACAGCCACACAGTGGCAGTCCCAGCAGTGCTGGGACTGGCACTGAGCACCCCCAGTTTGTGTCTGAGAGCCTTTGGGGAGTGCCACCTCTGCGGGGCCATTCATGGTGACACCAGAGCATCCACAGAGCTCTGCTGGGCACTTCCGGGCGTCAGGAATTCTGCTGCCCCTTCAGGGAGCACCCGGTACCCTGGCCCCACCACCCCAGATCCTAGCTGGGCGGGGATGGCTCCTCACTCACCTTGAGGAACATGGCTCTCTCCTCAGGGCTGAAGTCGTTGGCCAGGATGTCCCAGAGCCAGATGATGACACGGTGACTGCCATGAAAGCCCCCGTAGTACACCGTGTGTTTCCTGGGGAGGGAAAGCCTCTGACAGGCCTGGCACTGCAGCAGGAGGGGCACAAGTGCTGGGAGGATCACTTGGGTGGGATGGTTTGGGTTGGAAGGGACCTTAAAACTCATCTTTGTCCCATGGGCAGGGCCAAATTCCGGTAGCCCAGGCAGCCCCACACCCTGTCCAACACCTGCCAAGGGTCAGGGTTCACTGCTGACATCGAGCCCGGAGCACTTCCTGGGCACTTGATCAGAGGAAAGGGAAAAGCAGAGAGGAATTCTGCTCCCAGGAACCAGTGGAAGACAGGACCCATCCCAAATTAGCCTTAAGGAACACGTTCCAAAGCTCTGTTCCTGTCTGCTCCTCACGGTCCAAGTAGGAGCAGCAGAAGTTGTGGACAAGTCCTTGTCCTGCCACCTCCTGGGAGCCCTGCAAAGGCAGGGCTCAGCTCCCAGGCCAGGTGAGGGAGCCCCAGCTGTCACTTACTTCAGGTCCTCGAGGTCAATCTCGGCGTTGTCCCCGGAGATGAGGCGCTGCAGCTCCGGCGCGGAAAACATCCGGATCCACTCGGGCTTGATGATGGACCTGAAGCCGCTGATGAGAGCGGCAGTCTGGCTCTTGATCTGGGTGTGCATCCGGAAATGCGCCATCAGGTGGATGTAGCTGATCCTGTGGGACAGGCACGGGGACATGGAGCTGCCAGGGGTACCCACCTCCCACCACTGAACTGTCCCCGGCCTGTTTCTCCAGCCCCAAAAGGACTGGGACAGCCTGGACAGGGTTATACATCCCCCTCCAGGCCCTGCTTTTTATTTAAGTAAGATTTTATTTAAGTAGATGAAGATGTTTTTCTGCCCAGATTTTCTCCCTTTCCCCCCTCTGGGCTCATTTCTCAGAGCTCCTGCCCAGCTCAGGGACTAATTTGCTTCAATAACCCCTTGATCAACCTTGGATGGACACAGCTCCAAATCCTTTTAACAGCTCAGCTCTCCAGGCAGACTCCTCTAGGTCTGACCAACAGCTCACTGGGCTCTGCTGCCCCATGGCTGGAGAAACCACACCAAAACCATGAAGCAGATCCCCACTTTCCTGCAGGATTTGGAAAGGTGAACTTTTTGTTAGAGGGAGGCTCTTCCCCTTCTCACCTCCAGGCAAAACACCTGAACTTGCTGATTCTTGCTCAGCAGCTCCCACACAGACCCCACCACACAATTCCACTGCCTGGGTTTTTGGCAAGGTCACCCAGGAGCTGTTTCCAGATTGTTGCCATTCCCAACACTTCTGCTCCCTCCCAACTCCCAATTTGGGGGCAAAAGCTTCAAATTTCTGCTGTAAATTACTAGAGCAGCGTCCAGGACTTTCAGCTTTTCCCCTGAGCTGACTTGTGACAAGCCAGAGGAAGATCCTTTCAAATGCAAACTCCCTGGTCAGAGCTGGAGAAGGGAAAAGCCTGGAAACATCAGACTGCAGAGCACACATCCAGGTGGGATCCAGCTTCCATTTGTCAGGAAAAAGATAACAACCCCCAGATCACCAGTTCAAACACACATTTGCTTAATAGATATTTCATTCTGCTTTTATGAGCACTGAAGGGGACAGGGAAGGAAAAAAAAAAAGAAGAAAGGAACAAAAGGTGGGGTTGGTTTGCAGGCTCCGGAGTTGACATTTCTGATAACGATCTAAAAGCCGGTTATCTGTGAAAACAGCCCCGGGGCTCGGTGTCTCCTCTGATTTCCTGGCTCTAAAGAACGACTGTCGAGTACATTTGAATTCAGCACTGTCTGCTCAGAACACGGTGCTTTATACAACTGCCACATGTTATCATTCTGAGGAGATCTGTCTGCTCCAAGGTGTCTTTGAGCATCTGTGCCCTCTGTGTTCACGACTGTGTGCCTGAATTGCTTTGAATCCATCTGTCTGTATCCATCACCATCATTAAATCCTGCAGAATCTCCCTGACTGGGTGCCTTTGACCTCAGAAGTGCTGTTTCAAGAAGTAAATTGTCAATTTTTATTTTGCAAATCAAATTTAATACAATTTCTGCCAATGAACTGTAACCAGCAAATTCTATTAAGATATTTATGTGCTCCTTCTCCTCCAATCTATCTCAATTCATTCCAGATGCAAGCCCAAGGAACCAGAATAAAGTATTGTGCAGTGGTGACCTTAAAAATCTAATTGCTGTACTTACTTATTTTCATTGGTAACGGGAATGGTCTTCCCTCCAGGAACAAGTTCATGGCAAACCAGCTGAGGGAAGAAATGATTGGATTGCTAATTACTGCCTGGAACCACAATGGAAGGAAATGCCATGCTAAGCTGTTACCTCCCCATAAAACATTTATTTTTACAATAAAACAGCAGGATTTAAAATTTAAGTAATAATCCTGCTTTCCGCCTTGAACCAGTTTCACTTAACTATTAACAGAGTAATTGAACAGTAGGAACTCCAGCTCTCCCACCAGTGGAGCCAGCCCTTCTCCAAGGAAGCCTCCTCTGCACTCTGATCCATCACTGCTGAACCACACACCAATCAATTCCAAGAGCCCTGGGGGACTGTCACAATCCCAGAATCCAGAGGCTGAGCAAGCTCAGAGAGCTCAGTCTAACAGCACAACCCAAGGCTGGCTGAGCCACAGGTCTCATGCAGGAGCTCCTGGAGCTCTGTCCCTCCAGCTGGGCACTCCAGGCAGGAAGGCAGAGAGCCAGGAGGGATCTCCCAGTGCCTGGTGATCTCCTCCAGCTCAGGGCCAGTGCAGGACCCTCCAGGTGCTGCCTGCAGAGCCACCACTCATCTTTCCCCAAGCTGAGGCAGCACATCCCCATTCCCACTTTACAGAGGCCTCTGTGCCTCAGCTCCAGGTGAATTCCAAGGTCAGACTGAAGCCCAGCACAGGGAATGAGCTCAGCTGTGACATGGCTGTGGTTACAGGGACACAGAGTTCAGTCAGGGTCACCCCACCTGGCTCCTTCAGCACGGCCAAAGCACTGGGGAAACAGGAGTGCCTGGGTTATTTTTACCTCAGTGAACCACAGCCTGTCTCACTGCTGGGCTCTATATCCTGCTCCTACCTTCATTTTTCACATGGGAGAACCCTCCAAGCTGAAACCTCAGCAACCCTGAGGCAACAGCAGGTGTCCTCCACGGCTCCCCATGGAATTTGCAGCACAACACTGCCAGCAAAAGGCATTTTTACCTTATCTCTCCAGATTTTCCAGCTCTGCACACAGAACTTCACAGGGCTCAACTACCTCCAAGTCCTCCTAAGGGACTGCCAAACAGCTTTTCCTTCTCCAGGCCAAGACACTTGGAGAGTTTCCCTGACAGAAACATCTATGTGGGAAGGAAAGGAATTCCTCCCTATTCACAGGTTCTCCTTTTAAGAGGGGCACACCAGTTATGCAGGGGAAGCATTTAACACTTTTTCAACCCTGGCAGCAGAAAAATGAAGGGTGAGAGGGGAACCTTTTCTTGTGGAGAAAGCTGTTCTCTGCCCACAGGTAAATACTGAATCCCATGGCTGAGTTGAGAGAAGCTGAGCCAGCCTTCCACGGCAACATGAAGAGGACAAAGCAGAGGTAAGGTCCAACAAATCACATAATAAAAACCTACCTGACCCATCACATCTTCATCATAGGACAGTGTCAAGCCCAGGTCACTGATATCACCATCGTAACGCTGGAGAACAACAGGGAGATGGGAAAAAAAAAGGGAAAAAAGGTCAGGGTTCAGCAGCAGAACCACCAGCTACTCTCAGTTCCTAACAACAGGCAGCAAGCAGGGAGGTGAATGACAGGAAAATTATTGCCCCAACCTTAATTGAAGTGAGATTTTTATAGAACTCCGAGTCCAAGGAGGGCAGTTCATCCACGGAGCTGTAGAAAACACTGTGGTGGTGCCCAAGGAGCTGACTCAAAAAGAAGGAAGCAAATGGTACATCCACAACTATTCCCTGTGGACAAGAAGAATGCACAGGTAAGGTCCTGCCACACACTTGTGGCATCTTTGGTTACCTGCAAGGCAGACCTTGAGATGTGGAACAAGTGCAAAGAGCACTTTGCAAGGCACCAAATCAGCTACAAACCCCAAATCCTCTTTAAAAGCCATTAATTAGTAAGGCAGGTGCAAAAAGGCACCCGGGGAACTCCATGTGTTCTTTAAAAGAACTGCCTTACGTAGTTTGAACTGAAAGAGGGGATATTTAGTGAAATACATGGAAAAATCCTTCTCTGTGAGGGTGCTGAGGCCCTGGCGGAGGTTGCCCAGAGAAGCTGTGGCTGCCCCTGGATCCCTGGAAGTGTCCAAGGCCAGGCTGGACAGGGCTTGGAGCAACCTGGGATAGTAGAAGGTGTCCCTGCCCATGGGAAGGGGATTGGAGTAGAAAGTTCCCTTTCAACCCAAATCATTCTATCAGAGTCACTCTGTAATTTCATCCTCCTTTTTGCCTCACGTCCCTCTGAGGTATCCACAAGTGCATGTTTGTAAGGTCTAACACCAAAAAAACAGGCTGATGTCCCAGCACCATGAGGAACAATCAAGCCATGACCCAGATTTTACCTCCAGAATCATTTTAAATACATGCCTAAGAAACTCCAGCCTGTTCCTCTATGAGGATCTTTATCTAAGCCATTTTTCCAAACTCCACTCTTCAGTAACACCCCCCCAGGCAGGACAGATGCCCTCAAAGGCACCATCACTGACAAGATCCCAACCTGGTGCTGCTGGCTCACCTCATACACAGCCTTCCCAAGCATCTTCCCCACAAACTCAAAGAGCTGCAGGTAGTTCTCATGGATGTAGGATGTTGGGGATGGATACAGCCTCTCATCACCACTGGTGGTCTGTACAAAGAGATAAGAGCCCAGTGAGCCAGAATGGCTCTGCCTGCACCAGGTCCTCAGGTGGCACCTGTGTCCTACCTTGAACAGGTTCAGTGCAGGGTCAAACACCTTTTTAATGATCTCTTCCAGGAACTCTTTGAAGACTCCATCTTGATCAATACCAGCCTCATCGACCCCCAGGTCGTTCACAAACTTCACCCTGATCACTCCCTTCATGGCGTTCTGGGAAAGCTGCCGGAGCTGCTCGTATCCATCCTACAGAGAGCAGAAAATCCAGAGGACAATCCCAGAGAGAGACACGTGAAACACCCACCCAGAGATGCAGCAGAGACAGGACCACAGAAATCTGCATTTGTCCTTGAGTCTTGAGCTCAAAAACCCAGCACTTTCCAAGTCAAAATTCCAGGTTTGCAGCAGCCTGAGCTGAACGAGGGTCCAGCATTCTCCTGGAATGTCAGTTCTGGGAGTGGGTCCCTCAGCAGCCACAGAGAAGGTAAAACACTCCCCCCTGCCCTGTTGTTGTCAGGGCAGGTTGCTGCCCCGTGGGCTGGCTCGTGTCCCTCACCTCGAGCATGCGGGAGCGGCGGATGGTGATGTGGGTGACGTGAGGGGACGCCGAGCTCGTCTCCACCAGCCCCAGCTTCTCCTTCTCCTTCGTGACCATGTTCCGGAAAAGCAGCACCCTCTGCCAAAAGAAAACAAATGGAAGTCTCAATCCATGGGGATCCTCACCCTCATGCAACGCAGCAGGGATTTGGGAGGGTCCTGAACCACAGAGCTGCTGCTGGTTGTGCTGTTGTTGATCCCAGCTATTCCCAGTGGTGCCACTGTTACCCACTCACTCCATGCAGCTGCACACACAGATCAGCTCTGTCTCAGCACAGAGATCAAGACATTTGAAGGAAATGCACAAGGAAGGGGTGAGGACACAGATCAGTCCTCTCTCAGTGACAGAAATCAAGACATTTAGAGGAAATCTATTGGGGAAGGTGAGGATGCAGGATAAGACCTTTATTTGGCTGGCATTTCAAGAGAAGCTCCATGTCACAAAATGCTCCAGACACGTGTCCCTCCCACCTCAATGGTCACCCAGCCATTGATTCCCAGCCTCCACTCTCTGCCCCATCCCACTCACGTTCTTGTGGGGAATGACATGTGGGATGTACTGCAGGAGCAGCTGGGCTCGTTTCTTGTCCTTGTCCAGCTCCTGGAAGAGCACGCTGGGTTTCAGGTCCCTTGACAAAAAAAGGCAGAGATTCAGAGATCCCTGAGGAATACCCAGGTGTGGGAGAGAGGGAACTGGTACTGATTCCAAAGATGACTGCAGTGCTCATTGTACACACTAAGAAGGTAAGAAGGGTCAGGGACACCCAAGCTCTTGGGTGCTGAGTCAGTTTTCAAAGCACCTAAACCTCCCACCACGGAGAAAAGCACAACACGAGGGGCGTCCTTAACTGTAAACACAGGCAGCAGTTCCCACCTCGATCCCACAGGCAGAATGTCAACAAGGAATCCCAAATCAGGCTCCCTAGAGGACGTGGAGCAGTGGGACAAGCCTGGAGCTTGTCCAGGAGCCAGGATCCCTGCCCTGGGCCACTCACTTGCGCAGCCAGTGATCCTCGGGAGCAAAGCGCCGGCGACAATCCCGCTCGTACAGCACCATGAGCCAGCCATGGACAGAATGGAAGAGCTCCAGGGTCTCCCCTCGGGCATTCTCTGCACAAAAGGAACAAGGCAGCAAAGTCCAGGCACCCTTGGCACCAGCAGCAGCCACACCTTGATTATCCTCCCCACGGTAACAGCACTGGGGTGTTTTCCTGACCCGCACGGCCTCTGGAAGGAAGGATTTTGTGCCTCTGGGAAGAGAGAGGGCCTCTTCTTTAAACAGAGCTAATCAAAGCCATCTCATTTCACACCAGAACTGGACTATCTCAGCTAATTACCAGACAGTTGAGCTGTACCCAAATTATACCAGCAGAGAGATCCACAGCAGATTCTACAGAGACCCAAAGCAAGCTGCTCTGCCTGGTCACAGCACTGCCCTGCTCTTGTCCAACACATGGCCCAGCCTTGCTAAACCTCATCTCTGCCAAAATTCAACATGCCCATCATGTCTGTTACACAAATCCTTACTGGAAATAGGGAAGTGCTCTGGATTTGGCACAACGCATGATTGTGGCATCTGGACATCAAAAGACTGGGACATATTCCCACATTGAAGTGCTTTTTGTGCCAAGGAGTGATTAGCAGAAGCTTCAAATTCCAAAATTAATGCCATTTGTGGTTCTAACAGTAACACCAACTCAAGTTACTAAAAGCACTCACCTACAATTCCATCCCAGATCATCTTGAACACAAAGGAATTCAGGAAAGAGGAGATGGTCACCAGCTCTTCCAGTTTGAATGAAATCTGCTCTTCGTAGACCTCGATGTCATCCAGAATCCTGTCAGAGCAAACAAATGCAAATGCACAAGTGTAAATTTAATTCCCTGTTGAAATTTTCATAAAGGCACATTATCCTTTAGCAGCAGCTCTTATTTCTATGACAACTGACACCCATGAGGATCTAAAGTCATAAACAACCAAACCTTATTTATGGATTTTGATTGATAGCAGATCCTAACAGAAGATGGTATGAGAGGCTGAGATAAAAGCAAAGTCAGTGTTTCAGGCTTAAAAGGACCTTCTCCATTCCCAAGAAAATTTTTGCCTCATTCAAGAGGAGAGAACTGTCTCTAGCAACCAGCAAGGGCAATTTTCCACCCCCTTTCCCATTTTTTGTGTTGTTTCTTTCCCCCACCCACATCCAGTTTTGTTACCAGCAGGAAGTAGCACATGGCTGAGGGGGAAAAGTCCCTTTGAAACCCTTTATTTCTCAGGACTCAATCCCAAAACTTGCTGCTTTACCCTGCCCTACTTATCTTCATGAAAAGACAAAAAACCTTAAATGTTTCTCTTGAACCTGAAGGGACACAACATCTCCACGTCACAAATCCAGGGATCCCCATCCATGCACTACCTACGTGATGAGGTGACGGGAGCAGTCACAGAAGAGCATCAACATGGCCAGCAGCCTCTTGGATTCCTCTGTGTCGTTGTTCAAACACTCCAAAAAGAGTTTTAACCCTCCCTGTGGTCCCAGCTCACAGATGAAAGCCCATAATTTGGGCAGCAGATCATCCAGGTAGGTGAGACCTATGAAAATATGAAGCGCACCCAGTAAAGCTCATTCTGCTGCTTGTGAAAGCTCAGAAAGGTGAGACTTGAAGCTGAAGGAGCCTTTTGCAAAGCAGAAGAGGAATGTGAGCATCCCACTTGGCTCCCAGGCCTGTCTGCATTAACAGGAGATGGACAATCACCAGGAAAGCACAAAAAAAAATGCTTTTAATGAGGTATTGTTTGCCTCTTTGAACCTTTTCCCGCTAATTCTTTTGCAACTTTAGAAAATACTGAATTCCTGTGATCCCACATCCACCTTAGGGATGAGAACACAACAGGGCTGCACCCATGGCCACCACGAAGCACCCAAAGCTCTGGACTCACTCCCTGCTCTACCCACCAGACCAAGACAGTGCTGATCTCCTCCTGCTCCCCTTGCCAAGACAGGCAATTTGTTCTCAAGATGTATGAAAGCATTCAGTGTTCCCACCACAGAAAGATTAATACTGCCAGGCTCCCCAAAAACCCTGACTCAGGCTGAAGGCTGAGAGGGAGCAAGCAAGGTTTCATGAGAGGAAAACTTGCTTTAATTTGTATTCTTGAGACTTTGTGCTTGATCAAGTGGTGCTGAATGTTATTGATCCCATGGACGACTCAGGATGGAACAAGCCTTCCCCAGCCAGTCAATAACCTGTTGGCAGCGATAGAACTCCCAGCAAATCAACAGAAATAAGAAAATCTCTTTTTTCTCCATCCTGGAAAGAATTTGAGCAGCAGGGAGGTGCCCTGACCTGTGAGGATCTGCAGGCGGATCTGGGTGAGGGTGGTCAGGGTGGTTTGGTACAGGACACAGATGCTGCAAACCTTCTGCACCTCGGCAGAGTCCACGCGCTTCCCTCCCACCGGCTTCAGGATGTTCCGGACCGAGGCCGACTTCTGGAAAGCTCTCTTGAACAGGTCTGGGGGCAGAAACACAGGAGGAGTGCCAGAGGGCAGGGTTAGATGGGATCTGGGGAAGGAATCCTCCCCTGTGAGTGGTGAGGCCCTGGCACAGAGCGCCCAGAGCAGCTGTGGCTGCCCCTGGATCCCTGGAAGTGTCCAAGGCCGGGCTGTACGGGACTTGGAGCAATCTGGGATAGTGAAAGGTGTTCCTGCCCATGGCCCCAAATCCCTTCCACTTCAAACCATTCCACAGTTCTATACATGCACTACAGGACAAGGTGAAAACAGAATGAGCTCTAAGTGCCCCTCCAACCCAAACCACTCGTATCCATGGTCCTGGCTGCAGCAAATAATGACCAAAGGACCAGTGTTACAGGCAACAGCTAGAAAATATCAGATTTACCCGGATTATCAGATTTGTCTTATCCCAAATCCTTTTCTGCAGGACCACCACACCTCACAGGTGCAGGATCCAGCTTCACTTTGCTTTCCATATGGGAAGCTGAGCTCCCATCTTCCCTTGGAAGTCTTAAGTTTTGCCAAAAGTACTTCAACTACTTGAGAAAACGATGAAAAGAAACTGCTAAAATAAGCAAATACTTTCCCAGCACCAAAGAAAGAGACTTGCCCCAGGTCACAAAAGTACTGCAAGGAGGAGTTACAAATAGGAGGGATCACATCCCCACCTAAGCAGCAGCAGCTGCTGCAAGTAATTATTCAAAGCTTTTGGCATAAGTGGAGAAGTCAAAGCCCTGCAGGTTTGGGAGAGAGAGAGCCACATAAACACACACACAGAGACAAAAAAACCCCAAAACCCTCCAAAACTGACTTTTCATAGGAAGGCTGTTCTGAGGGGAGATTGGCTGTGCTGGCAGCTGAGCTATCTCCTGATTTTCCAGCAGTTTCTTGCTGAGCACATCACTGAAGAGGATCCGGATCATGTGGACTCCCCAGAGGTGCTGCAGCTGCTTGGTCAGCAGGGGCATGGACTCGTTCAGCCTGGAAGACAGAGCAGGGGGACAGGTTAGAAGGCAGCTTGCAATAAAACACCAGGCAGTGATTCTGATCCTTTTAGCTCATAAGCCAAACTAGAATATGCACCCACCCCAAGGAATAGTCTGTGCAGGAATGCTACAGTTTATTGTGCAGCTGGAACCTGAAATAGCCGAGAAATTCTTTTCACTGCTCATCTCAAAACATAAAACACTTTGCAACGTATTAAAAAAATCAAAAATAAAAGGAGAGGCTTCATCATCTCTCCCTGTGAGGTCCTTCCCACTCACCCATAATCCACAGTCTGTGAGAACCAGCCCAGCACGGGGTGCCAGTGGGTGAGGTTGGATTTCTTCTGGGACACGTACTTCTGGCAGTAGGAGAGCATGTGGATGAGCACCCCCACAAAATGAGCTGTCTCCTGCTCCAGCACCTGGTCATTCAGGGAGCCCAGGAACACCAGATTGCCTGGAGGAAGGACCAGCACAGCAAGGCTTAAGGAGGGACAGATGCTGTGGGACAGGGGTTACAGGTGAAGTGAATCCTTTCCCAATCCCAGGAGAGGATTTGTGTCAGTAACGATCTCAGAGGCCACCCTGCAGGAAGCCATTTCCCGCACACATCAACCCCTGAGGTGAACATGTCCCTTTGGCCACCTTCCCACCAACATCTTCTACAAACTACTAGAAGCTACAATCCACAGTTATCCCAGAAAACCAACTGGTAATCTTGTTGCTTTTGCAGGAATGTGAATTTAAATATGCAGCAGCATTTAGGGCCATTTAGGGAATGGAGATCCAAGTCTGGCACACTCCAAGACTTGCTCAGAGTCCAAGGGAAAAGCTGACAGAGATGATGCACGACAGGGATAGAAGAGCAAATCTCTGGCCCTTCTTCCCTTTGCAAAGATCTTAAACCTTGTTTGTAACATCCCAAAATACACCTCAGTTATTATTCAGAGAAAGTTATCAAAATAACAATTAAAAACGATGAGCTGGAGGTGGCTCTGCCCCATGGAAAGAGAAGATCTGAATCAAGACTCTTTTTCAAACCCAACAGAAGTGTTGGAGGTGCTCACCCAGCAAGCAGAGAGTGTGACTGCCCTCCAGGCACACGCACACATCCCGGCACTGGGATTCCCGGCTCAGGAACAGGATGAATTTCCGGAAGAGATCGTGGGATTCGATCACTGCCAGGCGCTGGAAGACAGCACGGAAGTGCCACTGAGGCTGGGAAGCAGCACATTCCCACACCTGATCTGCCAGCAGCACTTGGCACTGGCTTTTCTTCCCAAATAAAGCACCAAGTCGAGGCTGTTGCCCCACAGAGTGCTTGACACGGAGCTGGGCTGGGAAATAAAACCCCTGGCAGGTGAACAGGTCATGTTGGAGCTGGAGCCTTTGCAATAATCTGCCTGCAAGAACACAGGATTTGCCCATTTGGCACAAAACCTGCCTGCCTGCACCAAGCAGACTGAATTGGATTAGTGGGCAGCCCACTGGTCACCTCCACAGAGCCTCTGCCACCCAAGAGGGTGATTTAGGCTTTGGCTCTGTCTGTGGTTGCAGAAAAGAAGAGTAAGGATGCGAAAAATTCAAGCTGTGGGTCATATGTGCATTTATTATTCATTTATGTAGGTATTTTAGGGCAGTCCAGCCCATCATCCCTCTGGTGTTAACTTCTGCATTAGAAATCCAGGGTGTTTGTGAGGCTTTCACAACAGAGGACTGAACCTGGCAAAGAGAGAAATGCCAAAGCTCTGTTCCAAGAGCTGATAAAATGGAATGCCAAGTGGCCTGGTGTGGTAGTCAGTCCTCTGAGATCACCCACCTACCTCAGGGGTGAGAGTAGCAAGGTGAGTCATTATAGCAGGCACGGACATGACATGGATCAGGAAGGACCTCAGCAGATTGTCTGAGAACTGTGCAGCAACCACAGGGCTGTGGAGAGAGAGAGGGACATTTCAGAGCTCAACCCAACCTGGGAAAGCAACACAGCCTCCAGCTGAGCCATCCAGAACCAGATCCTGGCAATTCCCTCAGCAAGAACCACAGACACTGGGAATGGGTTGGGTTGGAAGGGAACTTAAAGCTCAGCCCATCCCATGCCCCTGCCCTGGGGCAGGGACACTTTCCACTATCCCAGATTGCTCCAAGCCCTTTCCAGCCTGGCTTTGAAGCACCCCAGGGAAAAGATCATTCACTCACACTTCTGTTCTCCCAGCAAGCTCACCCTGAACTGAACTGCACCCTCAAGTTTAGGCTCATACTAATTCCTGATTTAAAGCCACTCTAAATCTAAAAAAGGATGACAGCAAAGTGAGCCATTTGCCTAAAGCAACTTCTTTCCTTAGGGTGATATTTTCAGTGGCACAAAAGCACGGAAAGAATGAGAAGTCTTTAAAAGAAAAAGCCACTAAAAAAGGCAAGTTTGGGTGCAAATCCCCTCAGGCAGCTCCAGCTGACTCACCGCAAGGCAAGGGAGAAGATGGCAGTTAAGGAACCTTTGGACAGGGAAGGTCTGGATCTTGCCAAGCCATTAGTTAGCAAAATCTGCAATGAAAAAAGAGATCAAAATATAAAAACCCTGTAGCAATCAGGGGGAAAAAAAATAGTATTACTCCTGAAATATATTAAGATTCTTTAATGCAGAGAAAAAAAACATCAGAGTAGCCTAAAATCCAGTTCTTACAAGTTATTTGGCAGAACTAGAAGGGCTTCAGGTTAATAATGGCAGAAGAAAGAAACTGCAATGAAATCAGACACTCTGCAGGACTTATATCCCTAGAACCTGCACTCACAGGCTTTAAAAATTAACAGGCAAGGCTCAGAGTTTGGTAATGTAATTCTTATTTAAAAGATTCATTACATCAGTTCCTTTCCCCAGCAGAGCAGCAAACAAACCCAACCAATACAATGTGGCAGCTGCAAAGTTTGGCAAAACTACGTCCCTGTCCATCTCATGATGAGGTGATTAAGCAGGATTTAGGTTCAGCAGCAGTGACAGAAGGGCAAGGGTGGATTTGATCTCAGGTGGGGACACTCTGCTTCACTTGAGGAACTTGCGAGATTTTTGCTTTGCTTGAGAAAAATATAATCATGCACAAATCACCAGCAGCTCCTCCCTGAAACCCCTGCAGGGATCCAAAAAGCTCCTCAGGAGAGGGGCACAGGCAGGGCTGGGGCTGGTTTTGGTAAAGCTGGGACTGTGGCAGCTCAGACTGACCTGCAGCACGGAGTAGAAGCCCTTCTGGTTCAGGTGGCCCATGATGTTGGCACAGATGTGGTTCATGGCAGGTCTCAGGGTCTCACCTTTGGGTTAAAGCACTGATGTCACCCCAACAGCACCACAGCCCCGCTCTGAGTCCCCCACACAAAGGTCTGTCACTTCCCAAGCCCTCCTGGCACAAAGTCCTTGTCCTTCCACACAAACCCCTCATTCTGGCAGCATTTCCCACTGTATTGTCCAGGCTGGAAGAGTTTCATTCCCTACCACTACTTGTCTGCCTTTTCTACATCTATTTCCTACAAAACCCCATTATCCTTTATCCTTATCCTCTGAACAATTCCCTTATCCTCTGAACAAAATATTATAAAAATGCTGTAACGAAGGGAAACAGCCTAATCCCAAGGGAATCCTTGTTTTGTGCAAACACAGGAGCAGAATGAATCTTTGGGACAACCAAGGTGCAGAAACAGAATCCCAGAATGGTTTGGGCTGGAAGGAATGTTAAGGATCCTCCCATTCCACCCCTACCAAGGGCAGGGACATCTCCCACTGTCCCAGGTTGCTCCAAACCCTCTCCAACCTGGCCTTGGACAATTCCAGGGATGGCAGCCACAGCTTCTCTGGAACTTGTGCCAGAGCATTCAGTAGATTTTAACACCAAGTCCCAAATCAGTGCCTTAAGGACTGGGATGCACCAACCTTTTCCCCGGAGGATTTTCCAGGTGGAAGTGTCCGTGAAGGTGACCAGCATTGTGAGGTGCAAGTTCACCAGCCTGGAGTCCTGCAGGATGTCAGGCTGGGATAACAAACAGCAAAGTTAGCAAATCCACAGAGCCACCTGCCAAATGCAGGGAGAGAAAACACAGGAATAATCCTTACCTTGAGCTGCTTGAGGAATTCGCAGCAAAACCACAGGATGTCTTTGATCTGTTTGATCCAGAGCAGTGTGAGGTCCTTGGAGAGTGCCAGTGACACGTACCACACCTGAGCAAGGGGGGATGCACAGAGGGATCAGGGTTTGTGCTTCTGCTGGGCAGAGTTTGGGAACTCAACCCAGCAGTGGGATCAAGATGCTCCTCTCCCCAAATTCCCTGGTCAAAGCATATCACCCACCCCAGAAACCAAGTGTGATTTAACTCCTGTGGCTGCACAGAGTAAAAATATCCCAGGAATACTAAAGGGCTTGTCCAGACATTCCCTGTGCAATTTCCACAGTGCTCAAAGGCTTCTGAAAGCTAAAAATTACATATTACCAAAGTAAATCCCCACACAGAGAGAGCTAAAAACAAGCACTAACCCCTCTCCACCCAAACCAAAGCCCCCTGCTGACCTTGGGCTCGTTCTCCACATCCATGCTGTTCAGGATACACCGGCACAGCTTTTCAAACCTCTGGGAAAATCCAAAGGTGGGATTAGTTCTAACTACAGGAAGGGCTATTCTGGAAAAGCACAAGGAGCAGCTCAGCAGAGGGAGGAAGATCTCTCTGTCTCAAACCAGCAAATGTTCCCAGCACATTCCCTACAGGAATCCTGGTGGCTCCTTCTCTGGGAGCACACACATCATGATGCTGCTGTGCAGAATTCCCTCCTTGGGAACAGCGGGCTTTTTTTGGATGTTGTAACTACAGAAAACTGCATTTGAGCACAGATTTCCACAGGGCAGACATTAAACATTCCCTCACTGCTGCTGCTATTGGAACACAGCTTTCCATTTTCCAACTGGTTTCCTTCCAGTCAGCCCTCACAGCTTCCTGGGGCAAAGATGATCATTTCAGGGCTTCACTCTGAGCCCACAAGTTCAGAGCATGGTGAGAAAAGCTGCTGGGATACAAACAGCCTTCCCTGTGCCAGCACAGATCTCTGGGAGCTGTCCCAATGTCCCTGCCTGGGGAAACTGGGGTGTGCCAAAACACACCTCCTGCAGCTGGCACAGCCACCAGGAAAAACATCCACTAAAGGATGCCCCAAATACAGAACCATTGCTGAAAAAAATCAAGGCTTCTCCTGTTCCAATCCTAGAGGCAGATCCCTTCAGGAAGAGCCAGGAGACAGAGAGAACATTGCTGAAGGGAAAATATATTGCAAGAACCTCCAAGGTCACTGGGTAAGGAATTAAACATATTTAATCTGTGCCCAAAAGCACAGTAGGATGTCAGGGAAGTGTTCTCACCTCCTTGTCCTCCTTGGGACTGAACACAAACAGCAGCTTCCTGGCAATCCTGAACACAGACAGGGCACTTCTTTTACTTGAGCCACACTCATTTGTCCCAAAGAAATCCTCCACCTCTCTCCTACCAAAGGGGGAAAAACGAGGAGTTAAAAAGCAATCACAGACTAAAGAATTCCTTCCCTGAAAGGGCCCACAAGGAAGATGGAGAGAGACTTTTTACAAAGGTCTGGAATTACAGGAAAAAGGGAATGGACTCGAACTGACACAGGATGGGGTTAGATGGGATATTGGGAAGAAATCCTTCCCTGTGAGGGTGGAACAGGCTGTGAGACGCTGTGGCTGCCTCATCCCTGGAAGTGTCCAAGGCCAGGCTGGAGCAGCCTGAGCTAGTGGAAACCATCCCTACCCATGGCAAGGGTTTGAAATGAGATGAGCTTTAAGGTCCCTTCCAAGCCAAGCCATTCCATGATCCCACGAATCCCACACACCTGATCTCCCTCTGCAGGCGGCAGCGACACAGAAACCTCCTGACCAGAGCCTGGAGCTGGACTGCAGCTCTCTCCCTCTCCTTCAGCTCCCGCCGCTCCTCCCGCGCCTGCCGGGCCTTGTCCAGGAACTGGGCCCTGGAGGACTGGCTGGCACTGAACATGGCTGGAACCTCTCAGGGAGCAAAGGATCCTCGCAGCAAACACCTGGAAAACCAGAGCAGAGTGGAAAAAACACCCACGGAAGGGCAGCGGTCAGCTCCTGGCAGGGGAGGGGAGAATCCGACAGCAGAGGGAAAAGTGGGAATAAAAAAAAAACCCAGTGACTGTCACGGGGCTGCAGCAGGGACACAAAAAACACTGGCAGGGAATCCTTCCAGTACAACCCACAGCCTGCTGCAGGCTGGGAGATTTTAAGTGGAAAAATAAACAAACCAGTGTTTCTGACACCGCACTCCACTCCCCCTGCTCCGCCTCCCCTCTCCAGCCTCTGTTCTTTCCTTGGTAACAGATAAGAACAACTCCCCGGCCAGGGACAGGGGGAAAAGGGCACAAGCGACACTGATTTATTGCCATTCACCAGATAAAACACCCAGGGTAAACCAGAGCTTTATAAATAGCAACAAGGAACTCACCTGAGGGGTCACTTCCTCAAGGGAAGCGTGTGATGCTCATTTACACACGCACATGATCCCCATCCAGAGGCTTCGGGCAGCTCCTGCATGGACAAGCACATTCCCTGCGGCTGATCTGGGGATTCAGACTTTCCCTCTGTAGTTCCGAGTGCTTTAGACCCGATTTACCTCTCGCTGCACCCGCAAGGAAAACGGTAAGTGGGAGGAGAAGCAGCACGGCGGCTCGGCGGCGGTCACCAGCACAGGCAGCTGGGGGGGAAGGGATAACTCCATGTGTGACGGGAAGGACAAAGCGACCCGGGGCGCCGGGGATCGGAGCAGGTGCCACCCCCGAGTAGGACCCGAGGGCCACGCACAGCCCTCGAGCTGGGCTGCA
>VYXD01014023.1:0-32741 GCA_013397195.1 Hylia prasina | reverse complement strand
CCCTTGAGAAAAGGCGGCGTATAAAGTTCAGCCCCACGGGAAGAAGCCGTGCTTCCTACCGTCGCCTTCCCTCTCCCCGCGCCGGAGCGCAGAGCCCCGCGGCAGAACCGTGTGGTTTGGGATTTCTCCCCGCCCCCCCTTCCACCTGAAGGAATTTATGACACAGATGAAAACTGAAACGGAGCTGGAGCGGCGGCCGAGAGACGCAGTGATGTCGCCGGGGGATTAAACGGGGTGAGGTGATGTCACCGTGCCTGCACAGCAAAACGCACACATACACGCACACCCCCCACCCCCCGGAGGAGCGGGGCTGCCAAGGGAGCGCGATCGGCCCCACGTCACTCGTGCCACTGGTATAAATGCGGTCCCGCGATGTCCATGGCTGTCGGCGCGGCGGCTCCCGCGACTTGACTGCAGCAGGGCTCCGGGCGGCAGCGCCGGTCCGCGCCCTTCGGCCGCCGGGACCCGCGGGGCGGCGGCGGGCGGCGGCGGACAAGCAGGAGAAGGAGGAGGAGGAAGAGGATGCTGCGCGCCTTGGTGGCGGTGTCCCTGTGGCTGCGGGTGAGCCCGCGGGCGCAGGGCGCGCCGTGCGAGGCGGTGCGCATCCCCATGTGCCGCTCCATGCCCTGGAATATCACCCGCATGCCCAACCACCTCCACCACAGCACCCAGGAAAACGCCGTCCTCGCTATAGAACAATACGAGGAGCTGGTGGCCACCGGCTGCAGCCCGGTCCTGTCCTTCTTCCTCTGCGCCATGTACGCACCCATCTGCACCCTGGAGTTCCTCTACGACCCCATCAAGCCATGCCGCTCCGTCTGCCAGCGCGCCCGCGACGGCTGCGAGCCCATCATGCGCCGCTACAACCACAGCTGGCCCGAGAGCCTGGCTTGCGACGACCTCCCCGTCTACGACCGCGGCGTCTGCATCTCCCCAGAGGCAATCGTCACCGACGTGCCGGAGGGTGAGAGCCCTGAGGGCAGCGAGAGGTGGGAGGGACGACTCCCTCAATCCCACGGGACGCCCCAGGGTGGGACGGGGGGGCTGCGGGACCCCGTGCTCCAGTTCTGGAGCCTCTGCCGACAGTTTTCACTCCCTGACGCACCTCTGTTTGCAGATGTGAAGTGGACGGACTTCACACAGGGCTTTATGGTCCCGGACAGATCCCTGGAGCCTGACTGCAGGAGCCGCGGCCAGGGTGAGCCTAGGACGACCCCCCACCTCCACCTCCCCGGAGACAGGGTCCCTCTGACACCCCTCAACTTTTTTCCCTTCTCTTCCTTTGAAGAGCGGTGCAGGTGCAAAAAGACAAAGCCTACGCTGTCAACCTACTTGGCCAAGAACTACAGCTACAGTAAGTGCATGGGGGAAATGCTTCACTTTGTCCACCCCACACCCTCCTTGTGTGCCGTGCAAGTTAGGCAGTTCTGTGTGGGTGCTGAACTCACACCAGGTCCCATTCAGCAAGTCTGGCATGAGAAGACTGCTCCAAGACAGCCTTTCCAAGTGGGTGTTTGCCTGGGATACCTAGATGTCCTCTTCCAAAAACCAACTGTAGCACACACCATGTGCAGGCAGTGGTAGTAATTGCGCAGATGATGGTGTGTTTCTGACAAAAGCAGTAAAATGCCAGAAACGTGCACCATTCTGTTCTGCAGGAAGGGTGGTTGCTGCTGCAAAGGTCACTCTAGTACAGGCAATTATGTCTGATGCGAGCGTGATGACTTGGCCAGCTTCTGATTTCAAGCAGCAGGTAGAACAAACAGGGGTTTGCTACCCAAATAAAACTTGTAAATGTGAACCAGCTGCATCAGGGTAAAAAGTTTGTATAAATTTATATATGCTTTTATTTACTAGCCAGAGTTCTGTCTGGTGCAGAATTGTTGGAGATTAACTGAATTCAGTGGCAATTTGCACCATCCAGCCAAGGAGATGGCCAATAGTTTTATGTTATGTTGCATGACTAATTGGCAATAAAGTATTCACCCTTCTTCTCCCTTGGCTTCCCCCTGCTTCAGTTTTCTGATGGTGTGAGTCAGAAACAACTCTAATTAAGATTAGATAAATGCCAGATTAAACCTTGTGTCAATACAAAGCCCCTATTAACTATGAATTTAATATGCAGTATTGCTTCATTTTGCCCTTTGAGGGCATCTTCTCAGATGGCAGGTTTTTTTCCAGTCATTTATCCAGTTCTTCTGTAGTAGGGTTATAATATAATTCAATTCCTATTTCTTTGATATCAAATGAAAGTAAGTTTGTAGCAATTTGCTTCTTTGTTAGCATGTTTGGTAGGAATAATCAAGCTGAACCTCTATCTTAGGTAATTGTATAATTTTTTGTTCATTATAGCATTTTGGTGCATTTCCACAACATATTTTTTATATAATTCCTTGATCTGCATCAGTACCACGTAGAGATATGTTTAGGTGGAACAATGAGCTTCCGCAGTTGCCTGAAACATACAAAAAAGTAGTGATATTAAATGACTGTTCCAAAATGAAAGTCAGGTGTTAGCTGACTGCAGTAAATTCTGATTGCAGTGATTTTAGTGGGAGTGTTCCTTGAGTAAAACCTATGTGTTGGGGTCCAAAATTTAATTCCATTGAATTTGTGAAATCAAGATTTTGTTCTTGAGAGGCAAATTTTTATTCAGCACCCTCTGAAATAAATAGACCTATTTATATAGAAAATGAATCGAGGGATGAGATTTAGTGAGTTGAAAGTCAATCCATTTTTTTCTGAAAACCTTTAAAATGACATACAGCCAAATTGTACTTTTAGCTATCAGAGCCAGTCAGTCAGTCTTGAAAATGGATTCTGAGTCTCCAAAACTGAAATTCCTCACATGTTTTGTGTCTGTTACCCATGATAAAGGTATTGTGTGTCTGTTAAACATGATGTTTATCCTGATAAAGGTAGCACATAAACCCCAGACCACATTAAAAGTGCTGGTCTCCTGTTTCCAACGTGTGAAGTTCATTCCAGATATTACGAGGTTCATGTGAAGGCTTTTGACCTGGTGGTTGGCAGGGGCAGGCTGATCACCCTGTGGTCTACACATTTCTGATGCTTCTTTCACTGAAGAATGTTTGGACAGTAGAACCCTTTCTATTTTGACATTTCCTAGAGACAAAATCCTTTATGTAAAAATCATACTTAATTTATTAGACCTGGTATTTCTCACAAGAGAGAAGGGAGGAAATGATGGAGTGGTAGGTAATGTCAGGGTTTGTAGGTACAAAGTTAGCCAGCGATCATTTCAGAGCAATCTACAGCATTTCATCTTCTTCCATCTGTGCAGTTTTCCTCAATGAAAGGTAAAAATACAAATTATTGTATATTCAGAGTCAGAATAACCTATTTCAGTGTCTCATTTATATAAAGATCTCACTATTGGTAGAGAATCCAAAGGCAAAAGATGAAAAAAGTATAGCTCAAGTCAGTCATGGCAATCCTAGCCTAAATTGTTTCTAGCCTTCCCTTGTTTATTATATTTAAGAAAAGACTATATTTCTTGGTTGCAATCTAGAGGAAGTGATTTTATTATTGAAAAGACTGAATTCATGACAACTGTCTGTGAAGTAAACTATGCATTATTTAATCGGAAATAGCCAGATATGGCTGGAGAATGGGTTAGATTTATGCAAAGGGTTGTTCAAGTCTGAGTTGAAGGAGCTGTTTGTGTGTGTGATTCCATGCAAGATTGGTTGGCCTGATCTGGCAAAAATTTAAGCACCTGTTTAATTTCACAGTTGTCAACAGTCCTACTGAAAACCAAACAGAGATCCGGCCTCTGTTATTCTAAGCCACTGTTTATGCACACACAGGCAGAAGTAGTTCTAGCTTCACAACCAAAGCAACAGCTTCCAGTTCAATGTATTTTATTTAATTTTGAGATGTGTTTAAATTTCTAAGACTGTTTATTGTTCTCACTCCTCTATTTTTCTGTTTGCAGTCATTCACGCTAAAGTAAAAAGCGTAGAAAGAGGGAACTGCAATGAGGTAACAACTGTGGTTGAAGTCAAAGACATACTCAAGTCTTCAATGCCAATTCCTCTGTCCCAAGTGCCTCTTCTTACAAATTCCTCCTGCCAGTGCCCGCCTCTTCAACCAAAGCAGGATGTTCTCATCATGTGCTATGAGTGGCGCTCAAGGTGAGCTGTGACGACGTGGTGCAGAAAAGTGTTAGAGCTGGCTGTGATAGATAGGAAGGAGGACCAGCAAAGTTCTTTTCCTCATGATAGGCTTGTTTTGCTGATAGTTTTTTCTTAGGATAACTCGTACATGCACTTACATGTTTTGATTACCTTCACAGCTGACTTTATCCACTTCATCAGCCTCAACTCTGCGCCATGATGTGGTGTTTACAAAATGTGGCTCATGCAAAGAACAGAAGATCTGGTGGCATTAGGTGCTGACAGCATATTGATAAGGCATCATGCAGCAGTTCAGTCACCTCCAGCTTGGGAGTGTTTTTCCCTGATCACTTCCCATAGAGATGAGCTGCTTTGTGTGCAACAAGCCCAACCATGGCTGTAGATGATGTGGCAGGACCACATGATTCACTCATCATTCTGTCTCACCAAGGGAGTGGACAGGGGATGATACACGTTAGCGGAGCTGCTGGAGTCAGAGCCAGGCCTTCTCCACTGGCCTGTCCAAACTTTGGACCAGTACCATCAACAAGATGTTCCTGGTTCCACAGCCATACCGGGACCAGCCAAAGCTGCAGCCATTGGAGTTCCAGCTCCCGGATGGCAGATGAAAAGTAAATACTCTCAGAGCAGCTTGCCAGTCCTGCTGTATGATTAAAAGAAAAAACAAAACAAAACTAACTTTACCAGACCTTTCATCTGGCAGTCAGCCTAGCCCCAGGCATGGAAGGAAATCCAGCATGCTAGTCTGGAGGGGAAGGAATAATGAATCACATCCCTGGTTCCTTGAGGCAGAAGGGGACATCCCATCCACATTAGCACCCCTAGTGTACCAGTAGATGCCAGCAGAGCAGGTTGTGGTGTTTTAGGTACTGTGTACACCTGTGTGTTGTGGTTTGGAGGCAGGGCTGTCTGTGAAATGTGCAGGCTGGTTTTGCATACTGTGATGTTGCTGTTAATCGGTCACGCACGCTTGTAAGGACCACAGAACGTCCACCTGTGGAATGTGATGGGCCATGTCCATATTTTTAATGTTTTACATTGATATTTTGGGACCATTTTATAGGTGTTTCTAAAATTTGCCATCTATTATCTTACTGCTTTAACTTGTTTTTTGGTGAGGTAGCAAATACAGTATTTTATGACTACCCAGCTCTTTGCCCCTCCAGGTCTGGAAGTATTTCACAAATATTAATGTAGAGCCCTCTATTTGTGTCAGTCATTTTAGGAATACAATCTCTGACTCACGTAGAAGGACTATGACCAGAACGGCGATGGAGGAGCTCTGGGTTGCAGAGGATCCTCTGGAGGCTGTTAGGAAAGGGAGATTTCATAAGTCAAAGATCACAATCGGCATCTCCATTATTATGGAAAAATACATGATTCACTAAATATCTTGTGATGGTTTTTAAAGGTCATTGAGGTTTTTAATTTCATATAGTGTACTGAAATGGATTTGAAAAAGAAACATAAACTATTATATGCGCTTCCTGTTGAACTCAGTGGCAGGCAAACAGAAGGTTTTGAGTTACAGCAGTTTTTTAAAATGACAGAGGCAGAATGAGTGGAAGCTGTACATCCTCTGCAGTCAATGGCAAAATACCTACTGCCTGTTGTTAGGGTTAGAGCTTCACTGGATAATTTGACCTGAACCAAAGCTGTACCAGGTGTACCCCATGGTGTGATTTCATTCATGGCAGTGTGGCTTTGGCATCAATCCTATACATTAGTCCTCTAATTTCTCTTTGGAAAGAAAAGGAAATGTACAACATATTGGTCCTGATTCTCCAGGGATTGCACTCATGTTAGGCTTTTTATATTTGGTCAAACTGGATGCACAGTGGCTCATGACTACAGGAGGTAGCATTTTGTACTGTGCTTGAGCTGCTAAGATCAGCAACACTATTCAGGGAAACTGAAAGTCAGGCCCTGCTACACTGTTTAACCTTCACTAGCCAGAACAGTGCTGTGTGATGTTGTGTGCATTTATAAGGATGTCTTGATGTTTCCAGCCAACACTGGTGTCCAAGTTAAAACACCCAGCGTTTTAGTGAAATTTATATTAGGGTGTGTTAAGGCCTGGTATCTCAACCAACCAACCAAAGAGCCCCAAAAAGTTGTCTCTAGGTTGGGACATGGAAGGTGTGACATCAGACTGCTTTAGAATAAGCTGCTTTAGGAGCTGTTTAAGGCATGTAATAGTCAGATTTTTGTTTTGTTCATTTCATAGCACCTAGACTCAATGTTTTCATGCAGGAGCTAGCCAGATTTCACTGGCAGGCAAGTATGGCAAGTATCACTAACCATGTATTTTCCAAATTCCCCTTAAAGCACTCATTAAGCAGTTAGGTGAAGGAAACACATACTGCCATCCTCATGTATTTATAGGTAGAAATGAATACAATTGTAAGTGGTCATGTAATTATATTACTGTTCTTCATCTAAGTTGCATTACCTAGTGCTTGTGAAACAGCTTTGTCAAAGTCAGAAAAAAATGCATCAGTTTAATCTAGTCTTCACACAAACACGCAGAGAAACATATGGTATCCCATCATCCATACATAAAACCTGTCAGTACCAGTACCTGTGGGTGCATTTCAATCCCAATCTGTGTTAAATCATCTGAAATGGCATCTCAGGAGTTAAAATCAGAAATATCTATAACCTGTGTGTATTTCTTAATCTTCAGGTTGATGCTTCTTGATGGGTGTCTAGTTGAAAAATGGAAGGACCAACTAAACAGAAGATTTAAGGTAAATGCAACCAAAGAAGAAATTCTGATGTTCTTGATAAAAAGTTAAACACCTTTGTTTTATTCAGTATTGATTGACTTTGACAACTTTCAGATATCTGTAACTCCTCTGGGTGTCATTATTTTCACTTGAACATTTTCAGTTACCTCATAGTTACCCAAGTATAAGTGAAAATTTGAATACTTTAATCTTGTGTTTTAGGGTCTCTAAAATCTTATTCCTATTTAATTTTACCCTGTGGGATGATCTTTGTGTGAACTCTGGTTTCTTACAATAATATCTCTAGGAATTTCTTTCATATCACTGCTACCACAAGAAGCGATGATATGAAAGTGAAGGTGATGTGCAGATGAGTATGTAGCCCACATTAGATAAGAAAGGAAGTTAAAATCCTCTGCATTAATCCAAGCACGGGATTTATGTTTTTTACTGCAATAAAGACTGCAGGCTGGAGACACACATTCTTACCAGGTACTCCCTTCTATGACTCACCCAAAGGATTGGGCATTGTCTCTTTGGATTCAGGAAACACTGGAAGGAAAAGTCTTTAGTATAGATACAGCAGATGTCCCTGCTTTTTGGGGCTTCAGGATAGCACTTGGTATCACTCTACTTGTGAACTCCTCTTTTTAGTACAAAGAAAGGATGGATTGAGAGAAGGTCTGATTCTTCCTCCCACTTTTAGAGGTGGAAGAAAGTTACTTTTGGAATTCAGAAAGGTTTTCAGAGCATTAAGGACACATGTATGTTTAAGAACATATGTGTATGTTTGTTTTAATTATGAGTTGATTGGCAGTTGATGGAGAGGAGGAAAAGAGACATAGGAATCCACAAGCAGAAGTTTTTAGATTACAGACCAACTTCTTGCAGGAAATTGCATTCAATGCTTCTCTCATACCCTCTTCACTTACTCATGTGAAACCTATCTGTGGAAAAGAAAACATGCTTTAAATCTTTTAAAAAATAAATATGTGGCAATTGCAGAGGATGCCATGTGGGATTTAGAAGAATATTGACATATGACTTGGATTCCTGAAATCCTTTAGCTGTCAACTTAATGGCCTGTTACTGGCACACAGTGTGTTTTACTCACCTCCTCACACTGTTTTGTCATTTCTAATTGAAATGTCTTGAATCATGTTTGGGCATTAGTTTTCAGATTGTCAAATAGATGCATGACTGCCAAACAAAATACCCTTCAAAGTACATGTAATTTCCTCTCATATTACTAGTTTCAGAAACTAAATCCTCATTTAAGCATGTTTGAGCGGGACACAACTAAATGTGTGCTGATAGTTTTGATTTTATAAATATGCATGAAATTACTCTGACCACATAGTATGGAGCTAGGTATCACAGTGGCTTCATTTTGATGCCCATCATTCATCTCTGAAGACTTGCATCCAAATTTTGTCTTGAGTTACCACTTAAAATGGATGTTTTGAGCTGTCTGTCAACCACAGAAGACAGTTGTTAACATAACCACAACATGGCTGGTCTTTTCTCTAGCCAGGACAAGAGCCTGAGCTGCAACAAAGTCAGTGCTGAGATACTGAATCGTGAAGCTAGAGAGCATTCCTCTTGCTCTGATCGCTGGGTAAATCCACTGCCTTTAGGAGTTTCAGAAGGGAAAGATAATAGAGGGGAGAGGTTAGACCCTTTCTGGATTTTACTACCTACCTGCCTCGCAAAGGAGTTCCAGTGTGCTGGTCCTGACTTTTTGATGGCATGATGCTAGCTCCCCTCTGTTTCTGAAAAGGCACTCACATGCAGCATGCACACGAGATGGGCAATTGTCATTTCCATCCACTGGTGTTGTGGAAAATCCCTCTAACCTAGAACACATGGAAGGTTCTCCCTGCAAATAGCTGTAACACGCTGACATCAATGGCCTTGCAATATTGAGCATGAAACTGTTAAAGACAGCACAAGCATCAGTGGTTCAGGGTACCTTTGACTAAGATGTAATTATGATTATGTCCTTCCCTAACACATCCTCTTTGTCTTCTGCATTTCCACAGAGGTGGGAACAGAGACTGCAAGAACAAAAGCGGCGAACTGCGCGCAGTAAGAACCAGAATTCAGGACGCAGTGGTCAGAGTGGAGCCCTGAAACCGCAAACCAAGAACACCAACCCACTGATCAGTGGCCCCAAAAAGGCCATGAAAATAAGAAATGGCCAGAAAGAAATTAACCCAAAAAAAGTATGAGTGTAAAATTCCTAAAAGGAAGGACTTTCCCTGCACGACAAGGGTCACAATCTGGCTTGGTCAGCATGTTTTATTAATCTGGAACTCATTGACTTAAAAAATCATGTCAGTTTCTACATAGACCTTTTTGCTGCATTTTACTGTTACAAGGTTTGCTTATCCTTTCAAGTCACTGCAAGCCATAGAGCATAGGTTTGCACTAATATGAGGTAGGCATATTCCAGCTGACTGAGCTTTATCTTTGGGCTCTGATTTCCCATCTAGATAGAATTAGCCTTGGCTGCCAGAGGTTTTGACTCCTTGTACCAGTTGCCTGATCTGCTTCCCTGCCAGATGTTGGAGAGCTGCATGGAATTTCTCTCTCTTCTCAGCTGGTGTACTATTAATCTGTGAGTTAGTCTGTGAATTCTTTAAGAACTCACCAGACTCGGCAGATAAGGAGCAGCAGGAGGGTGGTAACCTCTGGCAGATAATCTCAGGCAGCAATGACTGCAGCTGCTGGAGCTGAACCTATCCGCTATATGGAATCACAGCCCTTGTTCAGAGTATTCAAAAGCATAGTTTACCATTAAGCATCTGGGTATGCATTATGTGATTATTTTTATATGTGTACTGAAAATATTCTCACAGTGATAGTATTTGATCTTGTGGGTTTGTGTAGTAAAGTGCATTCAAAGCATTTAATTTTTTAATTGTACTTCAGGCTGGCTTCTGTTGTTCTAATTTCAAATATATTAAAACATCTAATTGAAAAATCCATATTTTTTTGAAAGGACAGATTAAACTGAACAGATCTGTAGAATTCTTAAAAGTAACACATTTGCTGTAATATAGCTTTGCTATGAAAAATGGAATAGAAGCTTTATTCTAAAGATAACTGACAGCTACTGTACAGTATGAATGAGAAGATAGGGCTTCAAGTGGCTCAGTAATAATTTGGATAACTTTTTATCATTTGATACCATATTTCTAACCTTTCTCTAACCTTTGAGATCAAACAAACAAGCAAATAAATAAATCAGCCTTGTCCCTATTAATGATCTTCTCAAAGTAACTGGCTGTCTGCAGTTTTTCTTATCAGAAAGTAACATTTACCATGGAAAGAGTGAGAGGAAAGCAGATGCTTTTATTTATGCGGTAAGTTTACTGACTGAACATTTTGTGTGTGAGGAATTAGAACAGCAAAGGTGATACAAATCCGATCGATGTAACTCTAAGACGGCATTTATGCTGTTCCTTCCAAGGTGTACTTGGATGAGGCAGCATAGATAACACATACTGATTTCAATTTCATGTAACACACAAGAAGATCACCAACATTAAGATAAGAGCTCATGATAGATGCCTGAAAGACCTTCAGGATTTCCTGCGGGAAGACTGAGGACTAGACTGATCAATTCTGGTAAAATGAGGATTTTTGTAACAGAGAAGTTCTACATCGGAAAAAAAAATTGGAGTTCTGTGTAGATTATCATAAGGAGTAACAACAGGTCATGTCAGTATGTTGATCTTTGCTATGACAAGAGTTCCAATGAAATTTGCATGTGTGAAATTCACAATAGATTATGCTGAAATCAGCAATAGAATATGCTGATTTTGGTAGCAGCAGTTTTATACTTGGTAATATGCTCAAGCAAATTTGAGACGTAGATGCCAAGTTACAATGTTTAAAGCAAATAGACAGATGTGTTCCAAGAAAATGGACTAATAGCATATTGAATAATTCATGGGGGGAAAAAACCCCCACCTAAATTGTCGCTGTTGAGCTTTGAGCAACTGGTTAAAATATACAAAGGTCATCAGTTGAATGTAGCCCTACTGATAATTCTGGGCAGGTACAGTACTTTGTTAACATGGAACACTTGCAGAATTAGATTGAAAATTCATTCCAGGTGCCAGGAATGCTGAGCATATATAGCATATATTGACTTTAGTAGGAATGATGTGTGTTTGACATGTCTAAACAGACTACAAACTTAGGTGCGTAAATACAGCCTATAGGTGGAACCTTCATCATGTTTGGTGAAATGGAAAAATTGAAATGGAAATCAGTGGAGACAGAATTTCACTTGCAAATGACTAACTTAGGTGAGTTTGGAAATGCTGACTTAAGTAAGCATGATCTAAAAGATCAGTATGATTGGAAAATTTCTAAAATAGTTTAAGTACTCTGTAGCAGGAGTTTTTAAGCTTTGATTACGTATTGATCCCAATTTAAAGTACCCCAATAAATGAATATGTGGTTAGCCATTAAAGAATGAGTGGCAGTCACATCAATGTGATGTTGAAATAACAAATACTGAAGTCATGATACATCACTTAAAGAAATTTTATTGTGAACATAGTCACTTGTGATGTTTGTTAAATGAAACTTTTGGAACAGCTACCTAGACTCCACAGTAACATCACATATTATTTTACAACTGTTAAAATCAAACTTTTTTCATTTTGTCAGAGGAAAAAGACATACAAATTATTTTCTCTAGAGAACTGTCACCATTCCTTCTCCAAGTTGCTGTCATTAGATTGGCCATTCTAGTACACAGGAACAGACATGGATGCACCAAGCCAGGTGTTTCCAAACTCCTTAACATTTTTATGTATACTCCATGCTGATTAACTTTCAATCTGATATGGTAAAAATATGGGAGAAGGAAAGGCAATACAACAAAAAGCAGGGGATATCATAATACAAAGAACAGACATTCAAGGGATAAATTAATAAGGCAGTGTGTTTTTCCAAACCCATTTTTTCCTATATTTTAAGAAGGGTCAACCCAATTCAGCACTAATGCAAGTAATTTCATTTTAAAAATCCCCTACAATTATTAACTCCCTGTGACATCAACTGTCAGCTGAATCCAGACCCTGAACATCCGTACCTTCCAGCTTCCCTTCCCTTTCCTTAGCACGAAATAGGTGTTGGAGCAGTTGAGGGCTATTTAAACAGGCAAATTCCTCCCTAGAGGGTCCAGTCTCTGCTCTTTGGCATGTGGCAAAAGGTCAGACTCGCCTCTTCTTGTGCACATCCATGGCCAGGTGTAGCCATTGCTGTGCTAGTGCACTCCAGCGCTGGAGTCATGAAACCTCGATTCAGCAAAGGGGGACAAATAGTTTGCTGATGGATGAACATAATTACTGTAACTACTTAAAGATGAAAAATTAACAGACCAAACTTTTGAAGTGTTAAATGGGTTTTTTCTCAAGTGTTTCAGCTGCCTTCTTAGTGAGGGGCTTGGCATTTTTTTTTTTTTTAATATAAAATAAAAATTGCCTGGAACACCAAACATATGCTTCAACTGAGTTTCTTACTACCTCCCACACACATGTGCCCAGTTTGGTTAGAAGTGCCATTCAGTATTTTCACTGAATGTTCTGACCGCATTCCAAAAGAATGAAACCTGAAAAAATATTTAGTCTAATTGTGAATGATTGGCACCATTATAGAAGCTCACTGTAAACACAAATCAGAACTCTTTTATGAAACACATTTTTAAAAAATCCATAAGCTCTCCTGCAATAAAACCTGAACGACCCGGTCACTTCAATTCAGTGTTGCAACTTTCGTCCAGTCAGTGCATGTGACTGAGAAATACTTCCTAAGCAAATAAAAAGATTTTCCTGTCCAAAATACTCAAACAGCTTTTAAATCCTTTTATCCAGAATTGTAACCTAGATTCCAAATGAATGAAACCTGAAAAAATATTTACTCCAATTATGCACAACTGACGCATGCCTTTTGGTTGTGCTTAGCAGTTGAATGTAAATGCACATCTGAAAACCTTTCCTCAACCAGAATTTCTGGTAAAATACATCAGCTATAGTTAATTTTGTAAATAAATATAATCCATCAATATGGGTCAACAAACATTCAAAATTATGTTTCCGTTAATAAATACCCCCACTCCTCAATAATATGCAAGTCATTAATTTCTATAGAAGTGCATTACTTCTGATAAGAGCTAGCCAAGGCTTTCTGGGAAAATTGCACTGAATTTCATGTAACATCTCTGAAATTAACAACAGCCTTATTGGAATGTAAAACACCACTTCAAACTTGCTTGTTGGATATGCAGTAAATTTGAGGGCTTCCAGGTAATCTATTAATATTAGATTGGGTCCTGCTGCGGCCAAAAGGCTTGTGGATAAACCACTATCGAAATGAGAATAAAGTAAGGGAGAGCAACACTCCTTTTCTCTAGATGGGGATATTAAGATCAAGCCCAAAAGTACCATAATATATCAGGCAGTCTACATCCAGATAAGAAGGTTAATGATTGTAGAGTAACCAAGGGATGCCCCGCACAGAACACCCGAAGTGTTTTGATTTCTTGTGGTTACAGTGTGATGAAAACTTTATAGTTTGTAGATACTCAGAGAATTTCAGTATGTATTTTCTGAGCAAGGTAGCCAGAAAGCTGATCATTTGCTCACAAAGAAGTGTGGATAAACTGAATAGATACTTGCAAGGTCTGACTTGCCAGTGTAGTTCATTCAGCAGTCAGAGCAAAGGAAAAACAGTGCAGAGCCGCAAGCTGATTGACTCCATCTTCTTGGCAGAGAAAAAAAGCTTTTTCTCCACTTGTCTTATTTTTTAATGTAGTAATTTAGTACAAAAACTCGGTACAATCAGACATACTTATTCTTCTAAAACAGTACTTTGAGATTTATAACCCTCTTGTTTATCATTCTAAACTGAAACAGATCTTTAATATAGTCTTTAGTGTCAGGTTATGATTTCATTAAAGTTCCTAAACAAGGAAATATGTGGTCTGTGGTACAAATAAACATGCCCTGTGGTTCCATTTCTCTCCTGCTGAGACAAAAATCAGAAGAATGATTATGCTATCTTTTGTTAGTCTTGGAAGAATTATAATCAAGCCTTTGCACCACCTAATTCTATGATGAACTAGAAGATGTTTTCTAAATAAACAGTCATAACGGCTACATTCTCTTTTGAATTGGCATTTAGATATGAGAGAAATGGACACAGTCAGGCTTTCTGTAAGTTTTATATGCAGCAGTTCTGTGTAAATTCAATTGCAGGAAGATTTTAATCTGTGAGACTCCATGGAGTTTATGTTGGAATGGAGTCCTCCTGACTCTATAAGTCAAATGATTGCTGATCCCACCAGAAATGTTCAAATTCTTAAAAATTATGTCCATATCTATGTCACAGTAGTATAACTTGCAAAGAAGAGTGGATGGCAGTATAAATAATGTGTGTAATATCTATGGGGTGAGTTAAAACTTTTAAGGAGACAAAGCAACCTCTTAAAATGCTGACAGTATTTTGATTGCCATTCTTTTGAATGCATATTTTGATAATTGTACAAAAGTCTTTTATATCTCAAAGATATAAAAGCTTTGCAAATCCGAATCTCTTCATCATCTGAATGAAACAGTTATGTTTGATATTTTAAGATGTATCTGTTAAATTTCTCCTTGCCAAAGCTGCTAGAAGACTTTAAAATCAAGAACATATTTAGGAGAAGAAGATGAGCATTAATAAATGGAATGTTCCCACATTTCAGTTTGGGTTTGGATACTTAGGCAAAATGTAGAAAAAACTGTCATAGATCCATGCATAATATTTCAGTGGAGTCTACTGGATCTCTTTAACCAAGCAAAAAGCAGGGATCCTAATTGACACACATGAATATGGAACCCCAAATAGACAAAATCCTTCAACATCCAATAATTAAACCAAACTGACAAAAATCTCACATTGTTTAAGAGTGATGTGGTGTAATATGAAGGACAATGGTTAAGCAAGAGCAATAACTCAGTATACAAAATTTTGCCATACTAAAATCAGCAGAGGCAGAGCTACGGTACCCCCACAGCAAACTGAAATTTCTCAGACTAGAGCAATAAGTGATTCACAGTATTCATAACCCCTGTATGATACTTATCAAGCTCTTTGATTGTGAGCTTCCACCAAACATGCTATGGACCCTTAATAAGACATAGAAGCATTTTGTTGCTTTCAACATTTCTCTCCTATCAAAAAATAAACCCACATAAACTTTCAATTTTGTATTTTTCCCACTGGTTGAGAAGCCATCATCTCCAGCAAAGATCTGAGGAAATGAGCTAAAGTGATGTATGTGAAATTGCTCTGCTCAAGCAATCTACTCTTTTCCGAGGCTGCTTTTGGTTTAAAGAACAGCATGCCAGGACCCAAAAGACCCAGAGTACTTAAATAATGCCAGGAAGAACAGTTTTAATGAGTTTTTGAACAAAAAAAGAAGCCAAAGAACATACAGCAATCCTGAAGTACATTTCTCAGAACTCACCTCACTGAGGTGACATATAAATTCTGCACTAATTACAACCTCCTATACAGGCTAGTGAACCTCAAGCTGAGTTTGTGGCAGTAAAGCAGCTGTAAGTGAAAATGAGCCACCAGGAGAATGCCCAGTCCAATTTCTGCTGTAGGGATGTCTATAATAACAAATGCCCCATCATAACAGAAATATTTGTTAGGAAGCTCTTTATAGCACCTAGTTATATTAAATACAACAGGAACAATAAAAAAAATATGAGATGGACTTAATTCTTTCTAGACTTCACACTTAAAATCAACAATGTAAATAAATTGCTTTAAGTGAATGCCATTCTTTAAAATCTCAACCTTCAACAGACTCAGACAGCAAAACTGAGAATACATCAGCTCCAGAATAATATTTGTGTTCTTCATGAAGGCCAGCCAAGTTAGACTGGACAGGATATGAACTCTCTAGTTTGGCAAGGAGGTACATGTCAAGAATAGCTGTTATGTAAGAGCTGGCTTTCTATTTTAGTTCCTCTGATATATTTGAATTAAGTAAATGGACTGGAAAGGACCTGTTAGTTTATTTCCCTACCTGTGACAGTAATCATTAGAAGATATTTAGGAAAAGGATAAATAAACAATGCAAATGTTTTTCAAAACCCTGAGGGAACCAACAGACCTTAATAGCCCAGAGCAGTCTCACCAGGGATGCACACACATACAGTTGGCCAGTGGGCCCAGGAGCCCCATTTGGCTCACATTTGGAGCTGCAGAACTCGACCCACATCACAGCGGATGTACCATTAAATAGTGTTTTAATCACCTTCCTTGACCCTTGTCCTTCCTTGTTCTTTTTAATGTAGCTATACACAAAACATTTTAGAATCCTGGAACTATTGGAAAGGCATAAATCTGTTAAAATGGTAATATAAAAAGCATCTACTAAGCATACATAAAGAAACCATTACTAATGTCAAACTCCTAGCAGGTGCTACTTGTTACATCAATATGTTTTGCAATATGGAAAAGCTGATAACAAAAACTGCCCAACTAAAATTGGGTGGAGTATGAAGAAAACTAAATGTGTTTATGTAGTCTTAAATATAGTGTCTGGGTAGACAAATACATCTAAATACGTGAATATCAATTTTCAGAGATGTATCTTAATTGTTTAGTCTGCATCCAGCTCTCCAAATACAAACCTAATCCTTCTCTTTGCGTCTTCTATATTAGATGATCCATGAACAGCATTAGACAAAATATCGTGTGCAAACTGAGCCCGAATTGATTCAGGACAGGTCTTCTTTGCCTCTTCTGGGTCAGCTGGACCCATTAGATTCCTCCACTCTTCCACAGCATTTTGCTTTGATAAGACCATTATCACTGATGGACCCCTGTAAAATCAATATAAAGAAACTCCTGCACTGTTCCGATATTTCTGAGATGCAGACTTAGCTTTAATGTCAGAGGTACCATGAAGGGTTATAATAAGCATTGAACTATCTTAATTTTATTAAGCTGCCTAAATATTAAAATTTGTTTCTGCATGTTTTGTTTAAGGAAAAATCCCATATTTGAAAGCCAAAGAGATTATGATGAGCAGATATTTGGATTTTGACTTCTTGTCCAAAAGACATTATCACCCAATAATTTCTGAAGCAAGACAATACATACTGTTTTTTATCAGCTATACTAACAATATTATGAGGAAGATATTTGCTTGAGGAGAAAAAAGATCGCATTGGAAAGCAGGTCCTTTTCAGGGAAAATAAAATCCAAAATAAAACTACCCATAGGCTTGAAAAGAATTGTAAATCTCCCTATTAAGGGAAGAGTATTCTGTGCTAGAAGCCACTAAATCTGTCAGAAAGAGTGACGGGTGGTAAAATCTTTGCACCGGTTATGGTGTAGCATCTTTTGTTGGCATTGTACAAAGTGTGATGCCTACTTACATACCTCAATACTATAAACCAAGACACTTACTGTGTCATACAGTTCACCAAATCATCAAAAAAGGGTTTTCCTTCGTGATCCTTGTAAAACTGTGCAGCCATTTCACGAGTTAAAGCTTGTTCTTTTACCTTTGAGATGCTAAATCCAGCCTCTTTAACTTTTTTAATAATTTCATCTAGGAGAATAACAAACAAGATCATTTTTGATTGAAATGGTTTAGATGCAAAAAAATGCAAATCCCATACACCCAAACTTTAAAAGTTTCAGAAAATCCTAGATGCCCTTTTCTAAAAAAAATCACCAATAGCTATTAGAATCCTTCTTAAAATATCAAACCAAATATGGACAACATAGGAAACACTTCAACAGTCCTCTAAAATAGGCAGAAACCATTGTCACTGTATTATCCATCTTGATGCATGAATCAAACCCAGATTTTAACAAACTATGCCAATACCATTCACTGTTATTTCTCACACTGAGCAGAATGTGGACTGTAGTTGTAATGCTGTGTCAAACATCAGCTGGCCAGCAAAATCAATGTGGATTGTCACAAGAGGGGAAGATAGACTCACAAAAGCCAATGATGAATCAGCATTAGAAAGACTACTGAAATTTGTTAGGACAGAATAGAATGATGCTAAATAGGGAGTCTAGGTAGAGGATTTTTAAAGAGTGGCAGCAAAAATCCATAGGGCAAGATTCTGAATTGTACATAGTGTTCTTTTTATTTTGATTTTTTTCTCCTTATTCCCTTAGACTAACAGTGAATTAAACCAAGGATGGGAATGCATCTAACTGAGCAATGACCCCTTTTGAGTCAGTAGAGATACCTGTCTGAAATAAGTAATAAAAGTTTGGCAAGTATCTCTCCTTTGACTAATAAAGATGCTGGGCAGGTAGTCTGCAGAAGTGCCTGGCCCTTAAACAGTTTAACTTAGCTAGGAACTCTCTTTCTTCAATTCACTACTATTCTAGTGAAGAAAGACATATAGGCAGCTTAAGCAAAAGAAATGTCACATTTGAGACCTCAATCTGAATTATGCAAGCTGTGTAAAAACATTTCTCTGCACAGAAAATGTACTTCAGAGAATCAGAAGAACGCATTTGATGTGATTTACTGCAGCGTGCATTGCTAATCTTTTGTAGAAATGATTACATCACTAGATATAGTCCATACTTTCTAAATGCCTTACCTTTATGAGTCTTAACAGCGTCAGGTTTGATTAATGCTAAGGTTTGTTCCTTAGGGAAAAAGAACTCTAGTTCCTTCTGAGCATCACTGAATGAAGAACTGCCATGCAGCTGATTGATAGGCACATTTTCAATCGCATACTGTGCACGCAAACTAAGAGTCATTGAAAGAGTGAAATTACTTAAAAGCATAGCCATTTTGAGCTCTGAAGTATAATTAGTCTTAACCCAGGGAATATAAATTAGTGTTGATCTGGAAATCTGAAATATGAACACCTTCCCTCCCAACACTCGTGTTGTTATATTTCCAAGAAATACCACTTATTTCTTAATGAAATGGCATTTCTGTCAGCAGCAGGTAAAATGTACTACTGCAGTTTCCTAGAGCAATGTGATAAGCAGGCAGAACTAAGGTAAATATTCCACTGATGCAAAGTTTTCAATAAGCTACAAGAAAATGTTAGTGGTATTTCAAGAAAAAACAATGGTGGTATTTCAAGACCGCCCTCCCACTATTAAGAATTCTCCTTTCACTTCATTGCACTTTTTAAAACTCATCTTTTAATTCTGTTTAGTAGCCATTATATCTCAAAAATTGCTGTGGTTCCTATGTGTAATACACTACTACATCCAAGAAAAGCTTAAAAAACTTCAGAAATGCATGTCTGTTTCCAGATGATGGCACTATAGTTACACTAGTTGGAATGTGAAATGAGACGAGGAATGTGAAAGTAAGTTGGAAGCTGTTAATGATGGTTTACTTCTGTGACTATTACCTCTCTGGATTTTCCTTAGCCTCTTCAAGAGTCTTTGGGCCTAGTAAACTTCTCCAGTGTGATATAGCATTTTCTCGTGTTAGAGCCAATACAAGAGTTGGACCACTGTATGAGGGGAAAAGTAACATTAAAAAAATTAACATGGAACATTTAAAAGGTAATTTGATTATATGTAGCCCAGACCAGGAAAATGAGCCCCAGTATTGGAGGACCTTGAAACTGATCTGATTGTTTAAACAGGTACAGGCTGATGAAACCTTATGGGGTTAAATATGAATATAAATTGCAAAGTTACTGTGTTTTGTCACAACTGCAAGACAGAGAAAGACTGATCATGCTCCAACCATGTCATAACTTCATATGAAGGGAATATCCAAACATGATTTATTTCTCTTCCCCAAGGTATCCAGCACACAGACGCTGAAGATTTCAGAGCTCTGCTACAGACAATCTAAATGCAGCCTTTTCAGAGCAGACGTAAACTGTTTTCACGCAGATCAGTGGACTTGGCCACTGAGACATCATACATTCAGCAATATGGAGTAGCTAGTAACTTTTAAAAGCTTGATTTTTAAAAATTTGTTGTACTTGGAAATTATTCCATTATCTGCAGTTATCTGTTCCTGTTTTGTCTTTTACTAAACTTGTACACACATGTGTATCTTGCAGCCATGTATTATCCAGGAAGTGTTCAGCACCAGGTTGGCTGGGACTCTGAGCAACCTATTCAGGTGGAAGGTGTCCCCTGCCCACAGCAGGGGGTTGCAACTAGATGGGCAATAATGATCTCTTCCAACCCAAACCATTCTGTGAGTCTATGAGTCAATAATTGTTTAATGTGAAAATTTCAGTCTTATCTGATTCTATATGGATTCTGTATATTTACATTCTCCTTTTTCATTCAATGTACCTGGTCATTTGCTCTAGAAGGATTGGAAAGTAGTCTTGATCTACATGCTCTTTGTAAAATGCATGTACTTGTTCCTCAGATAGAATTACTTCTTTCTGCATTGCTATTTGGAAACCATCATCCTTTATCCTTTGCATGATGGAATCTGTTAAATATATGGAAGTAATGCTAAATTGCCATCCATTTGCACACTTGTAGAAAAATTACACAATAATCATTTTCAATGATAATGTTAAGTTTTTATGGGTGAATTTGTTTCATAACTAAAGAACAGGAAATTAGTTTAAAACAACGGCTAGGAGGCATCACAAATTGCCTGGACACTCAGAAAACTGATCCTCATTGTCTTTAGACTTTCTCCTGCTTAAGAAACCTCAGTAGGAATTCCTGACTGAGAAATATGATACATGTTATTACCAGCAAATAAGGTCTAAGGAATTTGAATAGGTGAAATGTTTATTTAATGAAGTCGGTAAGACTGCATGGCTAAGTAAGCAATATTTGGCACAAGTCAAAATTACCTACAAAATTAATGTGTAATTACCTAAATATGAACTGCAGAACTGCTGCTCTAAGCAACATGCTAGACAACAATAAGGAAAATAAATTCACAAGGAAAGATCAAAATTCTAGTCCTTCAGCTCTCTGAACATAAATTTGCTCAAATACAGGGATTCTCAAGTTAGAAATAAAAATACTATCTGAAATCTAAGAAGAAATGTAAATATGACTGAGAAGAAAAGTAAACTTCTTTGGATAAAACTGCATGTAATGGGGTAGATTTTTTAATTTAGTCTGTAAAAAAGATGTCTGTTTAGAACTGCCTTTGAGCAGTACTGCCTCATGCAGCATAGAACGTCTTGGATTGGATATTTTCCCCCTTGCCATTGATCTGTCTTGAGCCTGCTATTCAAGAATATCAGCTACTTTATCATGGTGAGAAATCTAGTCCTCTATACTACATTTGAAAATATGAGCTTCTCTGAGAAGTCCTCTAGAAATATTCCATCTACAGAATTTCTTGAAAAATTAACCAAAGGAACAAAACATCATTGACATTTGCATTCTCAATATATGAAAAACATTAACCTCATAACTTCATTCCAGACAAAGATTAATGCTGGAGAGACAGTATAACCTAAAAAAAAATCATTAATTGAGTTAGAATTTATAATTCAAAATTGAGAGTATTTATATACCCTTGATAGAAAATACAGTTATTAACACTTACTTCTCCTTTCCTTCAAGAGACTAGGTCTAATTATGGCCAAAGTCCTTTCAACATGATGTTCTATCTCACTTATATGATAATTTGGGAAAAAGAAGGCAAGCTGTCTGCTGGCATCTTCAACACTGTCTTGCACATCACATAAATTTCCCAGACTCTCAGTTTCTTTGAGTCCTGGCAACCTGGTGAAACATTAAGTAATATAGTATTTATGTCACTGCTCAGTGTTAACAAGCTGACTTTTTGAAGACATACTTTCTTAAAATTTAGTGAAACATAAGAATAGAATGCAAAACTAAGTTTTCATTAAATTCAGATTCATGAGTATAGTAATATTTCTAGAAGTGAATTTTTAATCTTCTCAAAAAGTGCCTGATCATGTGCTCTGAAGGAGAAATCTCAGCCTAAGGCTGCTTTAACAATTCCCCTCTAGCTTATCCAAAATAGCTTCTCTGTTTCATGAGACAGAATTACTATTGACAAGTTTACAGAGAGAATGATTAATAGAAGTCTTGCGCTTAATTCATGTACAGCATGATCATAAAAATGATATCACTACAGAGTTGTTGATAATAGAGATACTTCTCATTGTTTTTTCTTGCTTGTTTGTTTAGCTGTGTAAATGAGTCCCTCTTGGCCACTTGTAGAAAATGCAGTATTCCCCAGCTGTACTAAATTAATGCAGAAAGAGATGCAGCAGACAAAAATGTCAATTACTATAACAAATTCATTTCAGAAAAAGTATTTAAGCTCATGTTGCTTTAAGTAAATGTCTTGTCTAAATATAAAACCTGATCTGATATTTGAATTTTTGTGAATACTCTATTGTCTGAGGCTGTGTATACAACTATCATCCTTAAAATTCTCTACAAACCCTTGGCATAGAAGAAAAACACACATTTCGAGATACCATGGTTGTGAACAGCTAATCCTTACAAATTTTTTGTGAAGCAGGGTGGGGACACAAACGTCAGTACCCTTCTCCTTCTCTGCTGCCTTTTACAGTGCTCCCAGGGAGAAGAGCATGCCTCAGGTGTGCCTGGTCTGCCCTGGGCCATACCTACAGATTCCCAAGAAACATAGGGGTAAACATGGGAAAGAGTGCAACCTTCAGACGGCAGTGTAGGCAGTCCCCCTGGCATGGGTGAACTAGAATTGCAAGGACTACATCAGCTTTGAAGTGCATCATTGTTCCTGTTGTTCTGACAACCCACTGAAGATGAGTTCAAAGAGATCAATGATCTTGGCTTGTCATCATTGACTAGGAAGCAGGGAATTTCTGAATTCTCATGAGAACTGCGGTTGCATTTCTAGTGGTGGTCCTATGAAGGACTAGGCAATGAACTCTGCCTGCTTCCTAGACCTGCATATATGGGCACTTCTATGTCTGTAGGAACTTTCTTGGTTTATGGTGCTTTGAACACTGTGACTGAATCACAGATACACATTTCCACTGGTACTTACTTCACTGTCTCCTCAGGCTCACCAGAGTCACTTGGTTTGCGTAGATCTTTCCACTGAGGAATAGCACCTGCATGTTCTTTCTTAGTGATTATCAGAACATGGCATGGTCCAGTCATCATGAATTGAACAAATGCGTCAAAGTCAGGCTAAAAAACATAATTATCCCCCTTATGAATTGCAGGAACTCTGAGTTTGTCATCAGAAATGAGACAATTACGCTTTTAAAGTAACTCATACATTCCTGTTCCAAACTGGCATTCACATTCATTCTTCAGAACTCTGATAGATTGTTTGGGAAATTTTTGATCAATCATTTGAGACATTATCAAATGTCTAAAAAAAGTAAATTGAGATAAAGAAATTAATATAACTACTTTAAACAAGTACTAGATATTCTTCCAGGTTAAAATGCAAAAAAGAATGAAGAAAATTATCTAGAAATTCAATGTGATCACTTGCTATGCTTGTAGTACAGCATGTAGTGTGACATAAGAAACTGCAATACAGTTCCATGAATAATTTTTGAAACTAAAAGTCATGTTGGCTACAAATATAGATGAGTCATACAAACTTACAAACACTGAGCTGTTTGCAAGCTGTTTGTAGGCTTTCCCTTCATGTGCACTGCTATGTGCTTTTCATTTCAGTTTCAACTTTCAATCCTGTAAAAGTACATTTCCATCAGAAAAATAACTTTTGAAGCTCATGGTATGAGTTTTAAATTTTTTTGTATGTCACCTTTTTCTTAAAATTCAGGGGAATTTTAGAACAGAACAGGGGATATCTGATCTCCTTTTAAATATTTGACTAAATCCATACCACTCAGCATCATGTCATAGCAGATGATAGATTTTCCATTAGTAATATGAAGATGAAGTATTCACATATATGCTTTCAATTCATTGTTTTTCTCTTTCAATTATCCTCATATCTACGTGTATTCTTAACCCATTTGCCAAGATGAACAAACTTGGAAGAAACAGGATGAAGTACAAAAAATGGCGCTTGAAGTGTGTCTTCATAATGTGGTGGCTTCAAAAGTACTCTTGCTTATGTTAGAAGAACTACCTGTAGCTGTTAATTTTGGCTGTCCTGGATCTTCTTCATGGAGCTTCATCATTAAAAAGAAACAATTTTTGCTTTCAGTTTAGTCTGAAGGTCACCTGAATCACCTTGAGTCTCCATTCCCTTGTAAAAGGCAGACTCCAGGAATTCAGCAACATTGTGGAGTATTAAATCAGGAATAACTTTGTGCACTGAGCACAAAGGAATCAATATGTTTTAACAAAATTATTTTTCAGTTTAAAATTAAACTTTAAAAATGCCAAAAAATTCGCCTCTCAATATGCATAGGTCTCTCTGGAACCATATAGTTCATAGCAGTTTTATTATTCTTCTGTCCTAATGTTGGCAGGGATCTGCTGTGGTGTAATAGTGTTCTTTCTCACTCTCCACAAGATTTGAAAAGTCATGATGAAGTCTCATGATGAAAAAAAAGGGAAGCATTGTATACATCTTTTAAAAGTGTATTAAGGAGGACCCCAGGAACTACTGGCCTATCAACCTCACCTCTGTGCCTGGGAAGATCATGGAACAGATCATCCTGGAAGCTGTGCTAAGGCTCATGGAGGACAAGGAAGTGATTTGGGACAGCCAGCACGGCTTCACCAAGGGCAAGTCCTGCCTGACCAACCCAGTGGCCTTCAACAATGGAGTGACTTCATCATGGACAAGGAAGGAGCTACAGATGTCCTTTGTCTGCACTTCTGTAAAGCCCTTGATGTGGTACCTCACAACATCCTTCTCTCTGAAGTGGAGAGAAATGATTTTGGTTGCTGTTCAGTAGATAAGGAGTGGGTTGGACAGCTGTGTCCAGAGGGTTGTGGTCAGAGACTTGGAGTCCCAATGGACATCAGTGACAAGTGATGTCCTCCAGGGCTCATACTGGGGACCAGTGCTATTTAATATCTTCATTAAAGACATAGGTGAAGGGTTGAGTGCACCTAAGCAAGTTTGCAGATGACACCAAGCTGACACAGCCAAAGGACAGGATGTCATCCAAAGGAACCTGCACAAGGAGGGGGCCCATGATCACTGAGCATTAACAAGACCAAGCACAAGGTGCTGCACCTGCTCAGGAGAACCCCCAGTATCATGATGCACAGGCTGGGGGATGAACTGATAGAGAACAGCCCCGGGAAAAAGGACATGGGGGTGCTGGTGGATGAGAGGCTGGACATGAGCCAGCAATGTGCACTTGCTGCCCAGAAAGCCAAACGTGTCCTGGGCTGCATCCAAAGCAGCGTGGCTGGCAGGGTGAAGGAAGGGATTCTGTTCCTCTGTTTCACTCTGCTGAGACCCCAACTGCAGTGCTGCAAGCAGCTCTGGGGTCCCAGCACAGTAAGGGCATGGACCTATTGGCGTGAGTCCAGAGGAGGCCACCAAGGTAATTGGAGGGATGGAGCAGCTCTCCTATGAGGGAAGGGTGAGAGAATTGAGATTGTTTGGCCTGCAAAAGAGAAGGCTCTGGGGTCACCTAATTGCAACCTTCCGGTGCCTGAAGGGAGCCGACAAGAAAGATGGAGAGGGACTATTTGCAAGAGCATGTAGTGACAGGACAAGAGAGGATAGCTTTACATTGAAAGAGAGTAGATTTAGATCAGAAGAAATTCTTTACTGTGAAGGTATAGGTAAAGTATAGGAATAGGTTGCCCAGAGAGGTTGCGGATGTCTCATCCCTGGAGCTGTGTTCAAGACGAGGCTGGATGGGGCTCTGAGCAACATGTTCTAGTGGAAGAACTGCCCTTGGAACCAGATGACCTTTAAGGTCCCTTCCAGCCCAAGCCATTCTGTGAATCTATGATTCTATGATACATCAAACATTGTATGCTTTGTTTGTCTTTGTTCTTCCCATGCCTACCTCTACACTCAGCTAGTCCCAAATTTGGCTGCTATTCCCATGAAGATGAGTTACTTTTATCTCTGTTTCAAAACTGACTCTGTCTAACCTACAATCCCAGCTTTGCTAAAACCAAACTCCTCATGGTTTCTTACAAGATGTCCCTGTTACTTCCTTTCTAAAGCATAGTGCAGCCATCTAGTGAATGCTATCAGTTTTCTTTTTTCTCTGACTTAGTAGGAGCCATCTCATCTCACTCTTATTCATTTGGAATGACACAGGAACACCTTCTCAACTCCTTCAGATTAGGCGAACTGATTCATTGATCCTCTAATAATATCAAACAAACTATTTATCTACATATAATTCCAGCCTCTTACACATATAGCAGAACGTATAAATATTTGCTAAGAAACTTCATTTTTTGTCTCAGATCCTTCTGAGGAGTTGATTTTAGCTATCATACTGCTGGAAAATATGACCATATCCCGGTGCTAGTTTGCTAGACCGCTGCCATTTAATGGTGGACAGTCTAATTTAATTATTTTCTTGAACTTTATATCTGTCTTTAGCTATTTTTGTCTCCTAATAGAAGACAAGGCACAAAAAAGTAGATTTTGAATGAGATGCTTTCCCTTTCTGCTTGTGCACATGTTTATTCCCAGAACTACCCCATGATAAAATCTGGAAAGAAACAAAAAAATATAACATGTAATATTGCTTATTTTCTGGCTGGAAAAATATATGTCAAATAGATAGGCACTGTCACATAGATGACATTGCATTTTGGGGTTGTGCCACATTTCAGCACTTAATAGCCAAGGTTGAGTAGTTGCAGAAATAATCTATGCAGTGCTCTAATTTTCTTTCCTACAAAGGTCACTGGGCCTGTCATAATGTTTTAAAATCAGTATAATTTTATTTTGATAAATAGTGTTATGAATTTACCTCCATGTCTAAGGATCATGCACATTTTGATAACAGAGAGAAGAACAAAATCTTTTAGTATTTAATTGGAGGTCAGTTTAAATTGGGTGGAATATTAGATTGCTACATAGTGATATTTATATGAGTCAGTGAAAAAAGAGAGAGAGAATATATCTTTTTTATGTACTAAATCTACATTAATTCAGTTCTTCAATATACTTAAACTTTACCATACAGTGTTTTGCTAGCACATCTGGTAATAATTATAGGTTGTACCTGTTCCTTGCATTTAGGTTTTTAGTTTGTTTTTACCTCGTCTTTATGCCGGTCATAAAATACTCTGATTTGCTCTTCAGTAAGCATTCTCTCCTCATCTGCCTTAATGTCAAATCCTGCATCTTTAATCTGCAATTATTCAGTTATTACTTGTGGGCATTTGAAAATGGATACAATACAAAATAATATGTTATTGTAAATCTAAAGATTGATTGGTTTTGGAAGCTATCTTAAAATTCTCTGAAATATTCAAAATATAATGGCTATCTTTGCCTAAAGTGAACTTCCAGCCTTTTGAACCACTTCACTAAATTCAGGATTACAGTACCGCTAATTTAATGTTTGAGAAAAAATATAGTGCAGTTCAATGTATGTAATACATTCATTCAGTAGTTAATAATACCTTTTATTTCACATTGAATAAACTCCTTTGGATCACAGTGAGTTGTTAACATGCAACTCATGTTGCCAGGTATTATAAGTTATCTTGTAACCATAGTAGTCACGTATATATGCACTTGTTAGCAGTTGTTGTATTCGGCTAAACTACTTGGCTTTAGGAACAGCAAATAAAGAAAAATGAATCTACTTTATGATTTTCTGTTTTAAGCTAAGTTACAGCACTAAATGCAAGCATTTGTGAGTGATGCACACATATGACTTTCATCAAAGTTCACAGCCCGTTGGTATGAGGTTTGTACCATATACTGGTATTTTACCAGCAAAGGCAGTATCCAGCCCCAGTACTGATGATACACCAATATTTATCTGTGTACCAGCACTCTGCTCTTTAAAAGCCTCTGTGGTGCTGCTGAGTGTTTTCAGCCTGCCCAACAAGGCTGGCTGTGGAACCAGTGTTGGAAAACACACCTCATGAGCCAAGTAACACCTGCTCCAGCTAAATTGTTTTTGAGTGCTGCCTATTTATTTATTTATTTACTTACTTATTTATTTCCTTTACTGAGCTTCCTTCCTTTCCAGCTAAGGTAGAGTAATTGCAAAAACAACATATAGCACTCTGATTCCCTTTCCTGCAAAGGTCACTGTCCCTGTTGTAGCACTTTTTAAAATTCTTCTAATTTGGTCTTTATATATATTGTTATAAGGCTTTTTTTTGGTAACAGAAGAAATATGAATCAATGTCAAACTCTGCCAGCACAGAACATTAAAGCAATAATAAAAATTGGAATGTCATATTATTTCAGGTAAAAATAATTGTGCTTTTATCATCCTTAGCAAAGAAACTTTATCAGATTCCCTTCCAAAGTCTGGGCATAAATTAGGATCTACTTAACCTTACATTTTGCTATTATGCTTCTTAAATAAATAGAATGAATTAATATTTAAAAATTCTCTCTACCTTTTTTTTAATTTCTTCTACACGTCCTGCTAAGACATCATCAGGTTTTATAATTCCAACAGAATAAGTGAGTACTTCTGAAAAAGGGAAAAAATAATGTGCTAAGTAATGCATTCATCAAAATAAAGAGAATCATCTTTACTGGACCTGAAGTTTACAGTTAAGCATTTGACTGTAACTCAATCAGATCTCCAAAACTGTAGAAGAATTTAAGATAGTGATAATGGAAACAGCAGAGTTACCAATACCAGAAACACTTAAGCAACTACATGTGTTAAGGAAAATATTACCACCAAATGTTGGTGTATTACAGTGTCTGAAAGATCCCCTAACCTGAAGCTGAACCTGAGCTAAAGCTCTGTTTTCTGATTTTCTATCATTTAGGTTTAGGTTTTGGGGATCAGTGTGAAGTCTGTAGATAATTACTAAATGATAATACTGTACTTCTAGGTCTCACAGGGTTTATGAGAAAAAAATATAGGCTAAAGCTGAGGTCAGGAATATATCAGTTGAACCATACAATTAAAAAAAACCCCAAAACACGAAGAGGAAGTAAAAGAGATGACATGACTGTGATCTAATGCCTCTCACAGGGAAAAAAGTCAAGATCAAGAAGGAGAGGATGGAGGAGTTTGTTCCATCTCAGGGTCGTAGAACAGTATTATCTGCATAGATGAAGCAGTAGGAACATTCAGTAGCCACAGATTACAATAAAAATAGAAAAGATGTAGGTCTCAGCTAACGACAAACCTGAGATAAATCACAGACTGGACTTTTAAACTGGATGGCGCTTATTTTTCAATCTTTTTGGAAGCTTATCCTGCTACTGTGGATTTATGTTCTTACATAAAGCTGTTATTAAATCTAATCTTGTGAAAGAATAATCTGAGATAGAAGGCATGCCATTTCTTCACAGATTAACTCATCCAACCCTCTCAGGTTAGCCCCATCTTAGTATTCCACCTTAACAGAAGTACACAGCTCACACATGGACTGTGTCGAAGTGACTTTCAGGACTTAACTTTACACAGGAAAATTCCCTGGCACATATCACTTCTGTCTAAAGTGTGGGGGTCAAAATATTGATGATGATAGTCCAATACGTTAATTCCTTACAGAAGAAAGCTCAATCACAGCATTTCATTAATGCTACCAAAGGAAGGTCTATTAGTGCCAGACATAGACAATTATTAATCAAAAGATATTTGTTCTCTTTCTTTCCCTTAACATTTCTAAAATAAATCAAATATATTTACCCTCCTCTACAGCCTCCTCAGCAGACCCTTCTGAACCTTCATCTTGAAAAACAAGTTCTTCTACCTAAGGTAATTGCAAATGGAGTAAAAGTAAAGTGCAAAAGTAAAGTCACCAAACACAGCTTTACAACATATTTGTCTTAATGTAAGAATGGATTTTCTACCCTTGAAAACAAGCAATTCTATGAAGGACCTTTGGTCAGTCTGATTTTCTTTAACTGAGTTTCAGTTTGTTAAAAAGCTCTTTTTACTCTAAGTGGAGTTTTTTCATCTCCATTTTAACAAAACAAGCAATGACACATGATTATTTCCCATATCTGTGTCTCATATGGTGCAGTTCCTAAGTTATATATTAAAAATAGTTGTGCCTGAAAGAAAAAAGATTACTAAAACATTTATGAGCTAGTGGCATTTTGTCCATCTCTCAATTTCTTGCATTGTTAGGCTAACTTGTAAATTTGTTAAGTTTTTATAAGGTACCATAAGGGAAATTTGGGGGTTCTGAGGAGCACAAGCAAAAAGGGATGATTAACTCTGATACTACTGTGAATTCCAGGATCTTTTTACCATGCAGGCTATTGAGGTCAGACTGAGCTGTCCTTATGTCCTCATGTTACCTGGAAATCAGGAGTCAAAGGTGATAGAATAAACTTGTTGAATGGCTTTTGTTTTTTGTTGAGCAAACTGGATTCATTAGGTACAGAGCAATCCCCATTGCTTTGAGCAAACTGATCTAGTGAAAGGTGAGACTGCCTGTGGTAGGAGGGTCTGGACTAGATGATCTTTAAAAGTGTCTTAGAGCCCAGGAAATTTTACTTGATTTCTAAAAAAAAATGCACCTCATATATATTACTTTATTGTTAGGACAAAAATACAAAAAAAATAAACATTATCTGTTTAGATAGTGTTTACTATCATAGACATTTAGAGAAACAGTGTAAGAGTAATAAAAATACACATTTATGCATAAGTATCTGGTTTGTGAGTACCTCACCGCGTTCCTTCTGTCCAGATGAAATTTCTCTCTCCTCTTGCACTAACTCTGTTACTATCTTATTTATGAGAGGAACATTTACACCTTTCACCATTGCAAGAATTTTACCGTGCTGTTGAAGAGAAAATAACACTCTCAGTGAGTTTTCACCACTTAATTTAATAATTTACTTGAATTTTTGAAGCATGCAATAACTTGCTAATTTTTTCCAGCAACAGTATCATTTCCTATGCCCACTGAAGGGAATACCAAAGCTACTACTTGCCTCCATTATTTCAGAATGAAAATTTGGTGCATTTAATTCCTTGCTTCCTTCTTTACCAAATTTTCCTTGTTTGTTTCTAGGTTCAATACTAATAATACAGTTGGAAGCAAATGCAAATATAGATTTTACTTGTTCCTAATTTCTGTAGCATGGAGTTTTCCATCTTTTTTCTGCGTGCATGTGTGACTTCTCAGTGCATTCTCTACCACATTCAGGTGCACAGTAGTGAAGCTAATGGTGACCAAAAATACTGCTAACATGTCTAGGCAGTATTCAGATTCATACCTGAAATTGTCCTGAAAGTACCATTATCCTTGGTCCTCCCTTACGGAAATTCAAATCCTGGCATTCTCAAGTTAAAACAAACCCCACCTCCTCTAAAGTGAGCAGTGCTCTACAACTGTGTCCTAGGAGAACCAGCTTTTTGTGTCCATCAGTTATAGTAATAAATATGTGATTAATTGCTACAGTTCCTCAACTGTGAAAACACAATTTTATTTGTTATCTTGAAAATCTTATAATGCCAGGAAATGTAAACTCTTTTTGTGATGAAAAGTGTGCATAAAATAATCATTTCAGTGTAACCACATGTAGGCACTTTATGTAAGGCAAACTTACCTGGATTTCTGACTAACTACCCAAATGGTGACTACCACAATTATTCTGTGTATGTGCAACAGTCACAGAAAAATGTGCTTGAGAACCACCAGATTCAGGCATGGGAAACAGCTCAAGCAAACAACATCAGATAGTACTATCCTACTTAATGATAGGATTTATACAGGTTCACTTCTATTTTAAAATCTATTGGAAAGTTAAGGCAGAAGTAGGCAGCACATTGGAAGAAACTGATAGGATGTACTTACAACACTAAAAAGAAACACAGGTTCACAGCTCTTCCTAAATGGTTTCAGAGTTTCGATGCTGTCAGCCTCTGCCTGAAGTCAGACAAAAAAGATCATTTGCTTACATAAGTGTGTATGCATTGCATATGTAAAGGAAACCTTTTTACTTGCACGAAAACCCCACTCTTACATACTTTAGTGTTGCAAACTCAAACTGCAGTCCTAAATACAACTAACAGTCCTTCTGGTAGGATTGTCCTCCCTTTGTGTTACAGCAATTAATCATGGAAAAATACCTTCTTTTGATACTATTTTCTTGTGTAGGTTATAATAACATATCTAAATGAAGAAGTAGCTCATGTAGTCTTGATGGAAGAGAATATGCAGTGTATTAATTTTTTGTGAAATGTGGTCAACTGTATGAAAGCACGTGAGATTGCCTTGGAACATAACTCCCTGACTTTTTCATGGATAAAAAAATAATTTATTTTTCTGAAAAGTTCTTTCATCATGGAATTTTAAGTTTTTACTAACATGAAGAAGGATGAACTTGGTCAACATCTTGGATAAACTGAGTCTGTGAAACAAATTTATCTACTTTAAATATGGGATATGATGCACTCATATATATATTGCTGGTGTAAACAAATATTTTTACTACTACAGTTTTGTGATTTTTTTAAAAATTTCCCCCTTTTTTGTTCTCTTAAAAATGAAATACAAGGTAATGTTTGCAAAAAAAAGTTGCAACAGTTTTTCAGGGCTACAAGAATTTTAAATGGTCCATAGTGCAGAGACATAAAACTAAAAGTCGTATAGTCTGACTTTTGAATATTTCTACAATTTCATAAAGGAAAAAAAAAGCTGTGGGATATCAGCTCTTTTTTAATATAGCTTCTTACATATTTATTACCATTTCTAATCTACTTCTAAATGAAGTCTTATGAGGACTCATGCAGGGAAAGCAATCAGGCCAAAGTTATGGCAACGCAGTATA
>VYXD01014022.1:0-34670 GCA_013397195.1 Hylia prasina | reverse complement strand
AATAACTCCCTGGATCCCTTCCATCTGCAGTTGCTGTGTCCATGGAGAGATCCCATGGAATAACCTCCCTGTGCCCCTTCCAGCTGCAGTTGTTGTATCCATGGGGTGATCCCATGGAATAACTCCCTGGATCCCTTGCAGTTCCAGTTGCTGTGTCCATGGGGTGATCCCATGGAATGACTCCCTGTAAATAACGCACAGGCAGACGGAGTTGTCGGAGCTCTGAGGAATCAGGAATTGCAGCAAACCCCCCTGCTGGGATGGTGCAGGAGATGGCAAAATGCCTTCCCACATTCCTCATCCTTCCACCTCCGCTTTTAGCTGCGCTGGCTGGAGCTGCTTCCTTTGGGACAGCTTTTCCCAGCAGGGTGGGCTCTGCCTGCCCAGAGCAGCTGTGGCTGTCCCTGGATCCCTGAAGTGCCCCAGGCCAGGCTGGGCAGGGGTTGGAGCAGCCTGGGATGGTGGGAGGTGGCCCTGCCCATGGCAGGGAGCTGGAATTAAATGATCTTTAACCCTCTTCCAACCCAAACCAGTCTGGGATCCCGTGATTCTCCTGGGACATTTTTGTGGTGGGTGAAGGAACGCTGAGCTGCCTTAAAGCCAGGTCCTGTTCCTCCTAACTCCATTATTCCTTCACTTGGACAGAACTTCTGAAAACTGCTTGTAGTTTTCCTTGGAATCCAGGTAAATATTAGGTGATTAAAAGAGAAGCCACTGTTCTCACACATTATTTTTGTCTGGTTTAGCCCTGCTGTGCATTCCTTAGGCCTCTGCACCCCGTGTATGGAACTGTGAATAGGCTTTTTAACAGAAAATGTTACTTCTTTTTGGCTCTTTTTCTTGAGTGTATAAAAGTTAAGACTGCTGAGTTCTCTTTCATTGTTGATTTTTAGAGAATACATTTTAAATTAATTTAATAATTAATACTTTCTTGATGCCATTACCACTTTTTAAATTACTGTCGCTACTCTCGTTGCACAGTCTGTATTGAGTTATTCTGAATGTTTTATTATAATATGGGGATGAAATACATGTAAAGCTACAGAATAGTCAACAATATTGACAATAAAAGTTAATTCTGGTCATTAATTTTTCAGTTCTGACAGTTTTTACCTTCATTCTTCAGAACTGGAAGGTTTTTTTCTGTTTCAAATATATGTGTGTGTATATGTGTAGGCAACTCGTGGAGTCATGTAGAGAGGTCATGCAAAAAGGTCACGCAAATTTCCTTGGGAACAATGAAAATTGTCTCAAGTTTTGTACAGAAATAAAGATTTAGTGTAAATGTTGAAGAGTTCTGAGGGAGAGCCTTGTGCTGTGGGATCCTCACGGGTGTTGTGTCATTTCCCCTGTGCTTGGCTTTGAAACCTGAGTTATTGGGTGGAAGTCAGAGCTGTGTAAGCAACAAATAAACCAAACTGTCTCTGTGGAGCTGGCCAGGGAATTTCTTGGAGATCAGCTGTGCCTGGGATGCCAAAGGGGCTGCAGTGAACAGGTTCAGGTGGTGAGTGGAGGAAAGTCTGAACTCTGCTTGATGTGCAAATCTTCCTGAGAAATCCCAGAGTCTGAATTGTCCTACAGGGATGGGCACTCCACCACTGCCCTGGGCAGCCGTGCCAGGGCTGGACAACACTTTCCAGGAAGGACTTTTCCCTATCATCCCATTTAACCCTCCCCTGGCACAGCTTGAGGCTGTTCCCTCTCATCCTGTCCCTTGTTCCCTGGGAGCCCCACCTGGCTGCACCCTCCTTCCAGGTAAGTTGTAGATAAAATCTCCCCTGAGCTTCCTTTTCTCCAGGATAAAATCCAGGAGTGCTGACAGAGTTCACTGTGGGGACTATTCCCTAAGGACAGGAGCAGGGACAAACAGCCCCTCTCTGCCATCCTGTGGACAAGGGCAGCCTGAATCCAAGCACAGTTTTTTTCCACCACGTGTTTAGACCAGTCATTCCTGGTGTTTTTAAGAGAACGCTGGGATAATGCATAAACTGTGCATATTGCTAAGTTAGGTCTCTTTTAATGGAGATAAGGTGGGAAAAATCCCATTCTTGCAGGATTTTCCTGCCAGGAGCAGCAGCAACCACTGCTCCATGCTGAGCCCAGCGAAGGAATGACAGGGTGGCTGGAGCAGGGAGAGGGGGAAGGGGCTGGAGGATATCTGGGCTTCAGCTACTCGGAGATTTAAAATGAAACCTTATTTCTGCTTTTTCAGGATTTTGACCACTGGGTTTTTCCTCCCCTTTCCTGCTCCCAGCCCTGGGGAAGAGACAGCCCAGCTCTGAGGCCGGGTCATTGTGTCAGAAGGTGTCTCTGCCTGGCAGTGACACGGAATTTGTGGCGTGGCAGGGATTTAGGGAGGCAAAGGGAATGAAACCACTGTTGTTGTGTTTCCTGGTGGTGGGCACAGCTTTGCTGAGGGCACTATGGTCCCTTCCCATGCCCTGGCAGATGGCAGGGCTGATATTCCCAGGACAGTCAGAGCCATCTGCATCCCAAACAAGCGATGGCAGGACTGGAGCTGCTCCAGTCATCATCTCCACTTCCCTGGCACCCAACCTGCATCCAAACCTGGGATTACTGTCTGCTTCTGAGCACAGGGAGGGGCTGGGCAGTCAGTGTTCCCACCCTGCCAGTGCTTCCAGCGATGCTGGGAAGGGTTCCTGTGGCTGTCCTGTGCAGGGCCAGGAGCTGGATTTGATGATCCTGTGAGTCCCTTCCAAAGCAGGATTTGAATCCCTCTGAATCTGGGATTTCTTGCTCCAGCTCCCCCTCAGGCTGCTTCCTTCCAGGGAGGCCAGATGGGGGCAGGAGCCTCCTTTTTATTAGCAAATACTTCAAATAAGGAGTTTCATTCTGCTATATCTGAGGGAATGAAATTCTTCAGGCCAGTGCAGCCACCAAAAGAAATCCCCTGCCCCTCTCCTTCCCTGTGGTACCACAATCACTTGGGTGGGGCTTGGGGAAATAATTGTCATAGAACTGCTGTTAAACAAGGCAAAAAAGGGAAAACTTTGCATGTGGAACAAGGAACCACAGAATCACTGGGGTTGGAAAAACCCTTGAGGATCATGGAGTCCAACCATCCCCAGCACTGCCCCACATCCCCAAGTGCCACATTCACAGGGCTTTTGCATCCCTCCAGGGATGGGCACTGCCTGGGCTGGAAATATCCATGAAGGACATTTCCATGAAGGAATTTTCCCCAATATCCAGCCTGACCTTCCCCTGGCACAGCTTGGGGCCTTTTCCCCATTTTGCTCCTCCCCTGCTCTGGGGTTATCCCTGCCCGTCTCTCCCTGCTGGGTGTGTTTTTGCAGACCATCATCCTTCCTCTGCACCATCAGCTGAATGTGCTGCTAAACCCCAAATAAACGTGATGGAGCAATTTAATGATCCGTTTCACAGACCAGAAAACCCCTAAAGTTAGTTTTTATCTCTTAGGATGAGCTTTTATCCCAGACAGTCACAGCAATTTCATGCTGTTTCACTGGGCTCCTGCCATGCCTGGGACAGTGTTAGCTTTAGTCTTGCCTTAGTCAATCCTGTTTCTGCTTTTTAAAAAAATCCTCCTTCAGTAAATTTGGTATTTTTGTGTTTTCTGGTAGTTCTCCATGGTGAAGGGATGGGTTGTTTTTTGCACAGAACGTTTTGTTGGCCGTCAGCAGCAGGAAAACCCCGAAAAAATCAGTACACAAAAATATTTGTTCCGTGTTTGTTGCTCAGAAGTCTGTGGATTAACAACACTTCTGCAAGTGTTAGGTTGGGTTTTTAACCTTCACTGTGCTTTTCAGCAAAGATAATTCTTGCCAGGGGATCTCCAGCACTGAAAAGGTTCAATGTGGTGTAACCTGTGTTGGATCAGCAGTGAGTTTTCAGGCTGTGAAGGGAATTATTGCATGAAACCATCCCATCCTTCAGCAGCCCTGATGAGCTTGAGATCTGTCACAAGCAAGGTGAGTTGTTTCCTTCCCTGGAAACCTGCTTGTCCACGAGCACCTCGTTCCTGGCATCCTTGGGGTGATGGATTTGCTGAAGGCTGCAGTGCCTGAGCCATCTCTGCCACAGCCAGGGAATTGTGCAGCTGCTTCTGTCCCTCCACTGTCATTATGTCGCTTTATAAAAAGCCCCATGAAGTCACCAGGAGTTCAGCATCTCGTGGAATGGTTTTCAAAGAGCTGAAAGTCAGCCAGAGTCTTGGAAATGAAAGCTATTTAATGAATAAAGGTTTCTGCCCCCTTGATCCCTCACTGCAGAGGAAAAGTGCATTAAGAAGCCTGGATCATTTTGGAGAGCTGAAGGAGACAAAGGTGGAAAGCTGTGTGTGTGGCACTGGGTGAGGCACAGAGGTGTGTGGGACTGGGGAGGGGCTGGGGGGCACCTCCACCCTGGTGGGAGGGGGAGGGCAGGGCCACAGCTCTGCTTAGCCAAGGTCTGGAGTTAATCTCAGGATCATGGGATCACAGAATGGTTTGGGTTCAAAGGGACCCAAAGAGATCCACTTTCATCATCCACGGGCAGGGACACCTTCCACCGTCCCAGGGTGCTCCAACCTGGCCTTGGGCACTGCCAGGGATCCAGGGGCTGCTCTGGGAATTCCAGCCCAGCCAGGAATTCCTGCCCAATCTCCCACCCATCCCTGCCCTCTGGCAGTGGGAGCCATTCCCTGTGTCCTGTCCCTCCAGCCCTTGTCCCCAGTCCCTCTCCAGCTCTCCTGGAGCCCCTTCAGGCCCTGCCAGGAGCTCTGAGCTCTCCCTGGAGCCTTCCCTTCTCCAGGGGAACATTCCCAGCTCTCCCAGCCCAGCTGCAGCTGTCCCTGGTGTGAGTTTTTCAGGCAGTGTCACCATTTGTGTCACTGGTGGGACATCAGTGGGGTCAGCTCAGTTTGCAGAGGTTTCTGCTGGCTCAGGAGCTCCTGCAGGTTACCCCACTGAGGAGATGTCCCCTAGGAGGGCATGGCTCAGTGAGGGGAGGTAATTTGTGATGTTAGCATTCCTTATTGTGATTAAATGTCCCTTTCTTGGTGCAGTAACAAAGTTTTATTTTCTGGGTTTTACTGTCTGCAGCCGTTGCAGAGCAGTGGGAGCCCAGCAGATTCCCTGTGGCTGCTCAGTGCTGTTAATAATAGTGCAGAGAAGAATTACTCCTGGTGGCTGTTGTGCTGGTGACCTCAGTGCTGTGTTAGTGACCTTTCACAGAGCATTCTGCCCCTGGGAGCTGCTGCTGCAGAGTGTTCCTGACCACAGCCAGCGAGCAGTCTTAATATTTTATGGACTACTGCAGGTTGTATTGCAGGGTATGAGATACCACCCCAGCAATGCCAGTCAGGAATGTGAAGCACGTTGCCTTTCCCCCCCTAGTTTTACAGTCAGAGGTGTTTGAACCTTTCACATAAATATATTCCTTTTAAATCAGCAGAGTGAGAGAGAATATTTTAAAAATAAGCCTCAGACACAGGCTGCAGTTTGCTAAAGGCCATGATGTTGGACATGTGAGCTCTGGTTCAGCATCTTTCAGAGTGAGGAGGCTGAGGGTGCATGGATTGTCTAGCACTGGGAAGATTTGGTTATTCTGGGATTTCTTGAGTAGATTCATTGAGCTTTGATCTGGATCTTGACCTTCTTTTTCAGCAGCTTCTGTGACCTGTGGACAAGTCTTGTCACAGCCCAGGAACTGCACGTTTGATTTTCCACAGACTGTGGGAACTACTCTGCAGTGCAGGGGAGTCAGAGGGGCTTGGAGAGAGAGGGATCCATGAGGCCATTTCACTGGGAACTCCACAAATGAACCCTGCACTAATGGCAAAACCCTTGGAATGGGGAAGAGGGATAGTAACACTTTTCCTTGTTTTGCCCAAGGAGAAAAAAGGTGAGAAGGACTCAGTCACAGTTTTACCTCAATCCCACCTTTGCATTCAGAGTTTGTTCCCTCTTGGAATGAAAGCATGTCCTTGGTGAAAAAGGGTATGGAGGCCTAGGGAGTCAATATTGGATTCCTTCCCTCTGTTCTCACACAGGGCACAAACACCTTTCAGCAGTGTCAGGGCAATGGTTGAACTGGAAAAGCAGCAGAGGGGATTGCAGAATGAAGGTGTTCACTGTTTCAAAGGGAGTGTTCAGCCCTGTCCCTCCATCCCAGAGGATTTACAGCAGGGAATGTTAGGAATTGTAGCAGGAATTGTTAGTCCATGCCTTTGTTGGTGGCTGTTGGGGGTGATGTGGAAAGTTGGCAGGGGTGTACAAGCCCACGTGAAACCTTCCTGCTGCTGAGCTTTGGTAGAAATGTGAAGACCTATGAAACGATCTGAGTGTGCTCTGGGATGGAAATGAACTTGGCCTGGGTTATGGTTTCTCCATAAATTGTTTCAACATGGTTCTGTAAGAAACAGCTCCGCTCTAAATTCACTGCAAGGAGCCAGTGAGGAGCTGGGGGAAGGATGCAGGGTGTGGAAAGCAGCAGGTCTGAAAAATTGGGGTGAAATTTGAGGCTGGCACGTTGTGAGAAAAGTGGAATGTGTCCTCATGGCAGCAGCACTTGGGGTGGGACAGTCGTGTGCGGGCACCTGAGGGGGAGCACCAAGAAGGAATTCCTTCCAGGAAGGAACATTTTGTGTTTTCTCAGCAATAACCCACCCTGGAGAGGGGAAAGCACCATCAGTGTAGCAGGTGCAGTAAACCAGGCTGCTGCCAGCCCCTCCAACCTGGCCTTGACACTCCCACGGATGGGACAATCCTAAACAGATCAATCTGCTTATACAGTAACAACTCTCACTGTAGTCAGGGTAAGGATTTGCAAAATGGTGCTAATAATGAAAAGGTTTGTCTTTAAAAGATAAAAGAGCTGTGTTCTTTTATTGCAGAAGAGTGAGGCAGAGGCTTGTCCAAAGGGACAAGTGTGGGAGGCAGGGTAAGAGCTGAAACTCTGGCTGCCCATCAGGGCTTTTCATTGGCATTTACAGCTGATACTTGTACCTCTGTTCTAAAAATATAAAAGTTTATTTGTCTTGTAAATAGCAGGAAGAAGAAAAGATTCGAGAACAACCTCGCCTTCCTTTCCTAGTTAATAGTAACTGATATTAATATTCCAAAACCTGAATATGTTGGGTTGGATGCTGTATCTCAGCTTCCCTCACCAGCTCCCATTAGGAAATCTGATCAATACACTCAGAGCTGGCTTTGGATTCTTGAGGACATTTGCCTTTGCTGTATCTTCTTTCTGATGAGCACCCGTGTCTAAGACCCTGTGGCTGTCTTGGGAGCATTAGCAGAGGAGATAAATTAGGCTGTTTGACATCATCTTGTGGATAAATATTTTCTTTTAGGATTCTCAAGGGCCCTAAGTAAAGAACAGGGGAGGCTGTGACAGATGCTGTCATGTGAGGAGAACTCTCCTCATGCCAATGGCCCCAGTGAATATCTTGTGTCGATACACAGGATCTTTTACACTCTGATTTTATATCCTCATTGTTGGGGGGGGTTAAATATTAACCAAATTTTTAAGTTTCTACAACCAGCTGAAGGTGCATTTGTTCATGTGATTTCTCTTTGCTTTATCAAATCTTATCATGAAAAAAGTTAACCAGTATTTAGCACCTTGTTCTTCTTCTTTTCAGTTTGGGTGTGTTTGTAATTTTTCCCCACTTTGAATCATCTTTTGATTCAGTCTTTGAAATGTTCTGGTGGGACACTTTCGATGCTAAAAAGTTTGGGCCTGTACCCAAACAATTTGATCGGTGAGGCCACGGTTCTTTCTCTGTCCAGGAACATTGGGAAGCATAAAATGAATTTTGGTTCCATATCAATCATATCAATATTCCTTTATTCCTCCTCTTCCAGCAAAGTCTTTTTGGGTCACAGCAGCCACTGAGTGGTTGGTTTGCACACCACACAGCCACCACCTTGTGCTGCTGCTCACCCCATATCAGCCCGTCAGCATCAAAAAATAAACCTGAAGAGAAGACACTGGAGGTGATCTACTCACAGCACTTGGATTCACTGCCCCCAAGAAAATTATTTGGTATGACCTAATACTTTCTATTAATACTTTGAGAAAGAGAACGAGCAGCACTGGAGTGAAAGTGAAGTTCTTGTTAGAGCATGTATCCTTTCCTAAAAACCTTTTTGTTTGTAAGCCAAGACCAAGACAAGGCCTGTGCTCCCAGCCTGGTTTCATCCAGAAGAAAAAAGATTGGCCAACTGTAAAAATGGAGGGGTCAGAGTAATAGATGTGTATTTAATTTGAAGACAGTCCTTCGCCTTTGTCCAACCATGCCCTTCCTGGTTTTTGGTAAAAATGTTCTCTGCAGTATTTCCATACATTAAACCAAAAGGTTCTGGGGCAGAGGAACCTTGCTGTGGGCAACGGTGAAAAGAATGAGAAGGAACTCACTGGTGGCAGGTTAAAAATAGACAGGGTGGCGCAAATAGGTATTTAAATGTCCTTTTCCAATGATACAATGTTTGTTCAGGCCAGGTATGTCAGGAGGTTAAATATAGCACCTGGGGTGTCAGGGCATTTGTCCATCATGCACTGAGTGGCTCCTGTTTGATAAGCAGGACTGGTTGAACTCAATATTTAAATATGTTAAGTACAAGAAAATATTTTTTTGCTTTAAATCTTTTGTGATTGAAATGCAAAACAACATATTTTTCTGCCTAAGTAGTCCTGCAGCATTCTGTCTTTAGCTCAGGACTGCTGAGCATGTTCTCATTTATAAATCTGGCCTGGTGTGTTAACCTGGGGCAGAGCTGCCAGGGTCCAGCTAGGGCACAGTTAATGCTTTTGAAATATTTGTCCTTCAGGAAGTTAAAAGCTGGACTTGATGATCTTGGAGGTCTTTTCCAGCCCTAATGATTCTACAGTTTTGTGAATATTCCATCAGAAATCAGACTCGGACATAAATTTTCACAACAAAGTAATTTAAAAGAAAAAAAAGGAATATTGACCATTAGTATTCCCTTTCCCTCATACATGTTTGGAACAGGGAGGTTTGGAATCCCCACCCCTGGATGTGTGCAATGAATTCCTGGACGTGGCACTCCGTGCTCTGGGCTGGGGACAGGGTGGGCATTGGGCACAGCTGGGACTCCATGGGCTGAGAGGACTTTTCCAGCCTTCTGGAAATTCCTGGAAACTCCTGGGATTCTCCTTGCCCACGCAATGGCAATAGTTTTGTCAGAGCTGTTCCTTGAGATTGGGAGCTGAAGGAGCAGAGCAGCAAAATGCAGGAATTGAAATATTTTCTCAAGTGACCCAAGAGCACCCTCCTCCCCTCTTCGTGCTCTGATACCAGAACAAAAATCTTATGTTCAGCCTAACTTTTCATTTCACCAATGAATTTTGGTTCTTAGCCCCTTTCTGTAATCCCCATGGGTTATTCCATGCTTTTTTCCCAGCCCTGAGCTGTGCTGCTGAAGATCTGCCACGTTTCACACTAAAGACAGCTGAATTTCAGTGGCAGAAAAGGTGGTGCTGGCATCCTGTATGTAATTTTAGCCTTGTTTGGTGTCTTTCTAAGCAGGATATCAAACAGCAATATTATAAAATGGTCTGAAGGTGATGTTCCAGTCATACAGGGCTTGCAGAAGGAGGAGTTCTTTGCAGGAACTCCCAAGATTGAGCTGGAATGCCAATAATGAATTACATGCTCAATAAGGAAAGCTGGCCCTTCACTCCATTAAGGTTTGTTATTGATAATGAAGATGTCACAATCCACTGAGAAGCAGCACTCGGGAGGAAAAGGGGCCTGTGAGTTATTTCTGGAATGCACACACGGAGCACCAGGATCAGAGAGCAGCAGGTTATGCTGAGGTTGCTCTCCAGAGACTCCACCAGCACGCTGTGTTAATTTCTGGACAATTTCAAAAGACGTTTAGGAACGTTAAATAAACAGAAATCAGATTAAAAGGGGAAGCACTGCCTAGTAAAGCAAAATGCAGAGTAATTGAAAATGCCTTGGCCAAAGGAGACAGGGAGGGGTCTGCAGCTCTGGGCAGAGTCTAAAATACTTGGCAGTAGTGAATGACATATGATATTTCATCTGGATATAAATATGAACTTCTGGAAAGAGTTAAAGAAAAAGATGTCTCTCAAGGGTTCCTGACAATCATTTATTGAATTATGTGATCAGCACATGCAAAGGGATCATTGTTGATCTTGGCTTTTGAATGCACCTCCTTGAAGAACCAGAGTCAGCTCTGTTTGTCAGTCGAGTGATCCCCTAAGAAGTCATGGCTGTTATCATCACCCTGGTTCTGCTCCATACATCACGGCATTCCCGACCTTCCAAAATACCAAGGTTGCTCCCCTGTCACTTAATCTGTTTATCAACTCTTCCTGGGCTTCCTTCATCAGGGGTGTTGGCTCTTCCTTGGGTCCTTTCCTCACAAACAGTCACTTTTCACATTACTGGGTCTGCATGTTCAGCTACAAAACATTTCACAAGTGATAAAAATATTGACACACCATTTGCATCGAGGTGAAAAAGCACTTCGGGTGTACTTATGGGGTGAAATTAAAGACATGTTTATACTAAAATTTAGTTTGCAGCGAGGATTCCTCAAGTTCAGAGGTTCTTGAACTTGGATGGTGTTTATTCAGGCACATCATGGGAATGAAATTGCCTCCACCAACTGAAATTCAACGTTCTTATCATCTCTGGTAATTATGTTTTTTCCACTGGAGCACTCCCTTGGGTTTGCCTGGGGCTCCATGTCACCGAGCCCTGGTGAGCTCCAGGCAGGCTCTGGTGTGTTTTGGGTTTCCTGAGGAGCACGGAGGTGCCCAGCTCCCTCTCCCTGATGCTGCTGAGAACAGGTGGCCTCCCTCGGGGTCACCGAGTATATTTAGGGCTGAAACTCGAGCGGGCTGGAGCCAGATTGGCTGTGTGGGCCCCACACGTCACCGGGAGCCGCTGAACCCCCTCGCTCTCGCCCAGTGCTGCTCAGGAGGGAAGACTGGAGAGCCTTTGCTCCAAAGGATATTTACTGCATGTCGCTGGTAAGAACATTTTAAATGCATTTCATTTCTTTCCCTTAGAAGAGGATCTTGAGCTGTTTCCCTGTTCTGTAGTTTTTTTGGGAATACTCGTGGTGCTTTGCCCATGGAAGTCAGGTTTTCTCTAATAACTGGCTGTGGATTGGAGGAGGAGGAAAAGACCTGGAACAGGGTTTGGAAGTGTGGCTGAAGGTTGTAACAGTGACAGGCTGAAGAGATTGTGTTTATATGCAAACCCCACTTCTTGAGTTTATTCACACACCTTGACCTACTGTTTCACGTAACTTGTCACTCGTTATTTGAGTTATTTCAAATTTATTTTAATAGTTAACAATATGCTTTTTCCAATTCATTTTTGGCCATTTTTTCTCAGCCCATTGGGACTAAAAAGGTCCAGTATTCCGTGTTCCTATATTTAACCTGCATGACTTGACTTCCCTTGCCTCAGAAGGAATTGCAGTTTAGCCAGCTCAACCCAACTGCCCCATCAGTTGGCAGGATTAGCTTACACGGCAAATATCCCTGGACTCAGGAGCAGCTGTTCCAAAGCCTCATCCCCTCCCAACATTAGAAACAGGGCTGCAGACTCTGGTGGAAAATTGTAGCTTTGCCTCACAGCAAAATCAGTGCGTTAATTAATTCGTTCAAAGGTTCTGACACTAATCTGTGCTTTGTACTTCAGCCAGCTCTGTGGATTTTCATCTTTTCCAGGTCTGAAGATATATAGAGAAAAAACCCACAAGAGCTTAAAAAAAATCCCAGAGCTTCTCTGTAGGCTGATGCTGGGAAGACAGAAATTGCCTCATTAACCTAAGGTCACTTAAAAAAATATTTACAATATTTTTCCACATTATGCTCTTACTTATGAATGAATAAAGTAAAATATAAATCTCCCATTCAAACAGGAGCTTGAATGATGTAATGAAATAGCATAGAATAGTCACAGAGAAAAATGCTTCAAATAATTCTGTTGTAATGAAAATATCACATCATATTTGAAGAGAGCTCTTATTTTTTACTTTCTCTTTTAATTTATTTATCTCTCTTATTTTATTTTCGTTGGATTCATTGTTGGTGTTATAACTGGAATGAGGTATTTGTCCAAAAATTGTAATTTACATTCGTATGTTTGACACTTAATCCAATGTTTTTCCATAACAATCCAAGTAATGCCATATCCCAGCTTTATTTAGGGTCTGACTAGTTACTAACCATGACCCCAAGTGCTTTATGAGCTTGACTTGTACCTTCTCATGGTACTTTCAGTCATGGGCTAATGCTGTTTATTCACATTTTCACCTGCTGCGTGACCAGTGAGTGGGGGAGAGACAGAAGCAAACCCTCAGAATGGAGGAAGAAGAATATGAGGAAGTTGTGGAGGTAAGAAGAAAACGTGAGAGTAGAAATGTTTGTTTCCTGAATACATTAATAATTAATAATGCTGAGATGCTGCTCAGGAACAGAGGTTGCTGTTTGCTCTGTGAAGATTAGGGATGATTAGACATCTATTAAATGGTTTCATCAGTAAAACAACAACAACAGTTGCTCTCCGTGGAGCAAAGTCTCCTGGTTCCTGTCATAGTTTCTCAGTTTAAATAAGGACTGGAACCATCCCACACTCACAGTGCGAGGTTTTCTGATTACTCCCTGAGTAATTATAGATGCACTGGGCCAGCTCTTTTCCCTCCTGGCTTGCCCTCTGTCACCCAATCCATGCTGGAGAAGACGACTTTGGAAGCCCCTCTCTAGCCCTGCCTCTGCAGAAATGCAGCAGCTTTGTGCCACCAGGGGACCACAAACCAATTTAGCCCGAGACGTGGCAGAGATGGAGCCAGGTTTAAGTGACAGGACGAGGGGGGCAGATTTAAATAAGGTATCAGGAAGAAATCCTTCCCTGTGAAGGTGGGGAGCCTGTGGCACAAGGTTGCCCAGAGAAGCTGTGGCTGCCCTGGATCCCTGGAAGTGTCCAAGGCCAGGTTGGATTAACCTGGGATAGTGGAAGCTGTCTCTGCCCATGGCAGGGGATGGAATAGAGGATCTTTAAGGTCCCTTCCAACCCAGGGCATTCCGTGATTCCGTGTCCATGGAGGTGCATCATGGATTAATTTGCCAGTAGGTCATTTAAACTCCCAGTTAGATGCTGAATTATCTAGTCTCAGGAAACTGAGTAAAAAATTCCCCAGGAGTTGGAGCCACCAGAATGACTTTGGTAATGAAACAGCACACGAAATTAACAGTGTGGTCTTACTTATTGCATTGCTACTACTCTGAAATTAACTTATGTGTTACGAAATACACAAAGTCTTGTAAAAAAAACCCACTGAGTGTTTGAGGAAAAGAACAAGAGTATAAATGTAAACATCTTACAACTCACTGCCACAGCACTGTGTTCAGTGGATGTTGACTTCAGGTGGTGTGAGGGCATTGCCAGCTTTATATATTTCAAATAATGAATGAAGTAAAGCTAAATGATTTGCCAGTCAGAGTGGTTAAATGCATTTTGCAAAAGAGGTGTCACCACTCATTCAAGTCTATTTTAAGACATTTTACTACCTAGCTACAATGACACCAACCCTTCATTACATTTCTTATTCCCACGTTACTTGTAATTGCCTTTGTGTTTCCTGTGCATTGTGTGCTCTCTGTAATGGATATTTATTTGCTCTCATTGTTTATTTATTCCAGCAGGAGTTTTGGTATTTTGGGCTTTTTGTTCACACAGCCCCATTTCATCCTTTGTTTTTTTGGTTTTCAATGACTGCCCTGCTGTAACCACTTCCCTTGGGCTGAGAAGGCTCTGCTTTAGTAGCTTCCCTTGGGATACTCGTGGTGAGATGCTAAATAAAAGAGGAACAACAGCATCTGGTACAATTTTAAGCCTTTCCAGAATTTTATTAATTCCTGTACCAGTCCAACACTTTAAACCTATGAGTTCTATCAGAAATTCATCTTCTGAAAGAGAAGCCCAGGATCATTGAATATTGAGCGGCTGAGGCATCGCCAAAGATTTTAAGATGCTATTTTTAAACTTTCTCTGGAATTAAGAGCCATTACTTGATGTTGTAGCTGTCTTGGGATGTGCAAAAATCCACAGTGAGTGATACAAACATTTGCTGCCGAGTTACTTGAGGTTTTTTGGAAGGTTTTGTGTAAAGTTTGTGGAAGATTTTGCAGAGGGTTTTGTGGAAGATTTTGTAGAAAGCTTGTGAAAGGTTTTGTAGAAAGTCTGGTGAAGGTTTTGCGGGAAGTTTCTGGAAGGTTTTGTCAAAGGTGGGTCCAGCATAGAAATCACCTCAGAACAGCCCAACATGTCACAGCTTGGGAAATACGGCTTGGTCGCTTGAACTAACTTTGAGGAAGAGCTCTCAGAAACGGGCTTAAATTTTAACGAGAAATTTTTTAGATTCAAAGAGTTTTCCGTTCCCGCAGCTGAGACAAGTGACCTGAAGCAATTACCGCTCGGAGTGGAGGAGATTTTTCCAACACAAACCCTGCATTTTCCCATTTTCTCTTGGTGCAAGTGAAGCACATCCCGCACGCAGCGCGGGCTGTTCCCGCAGCAATGTTTTTAAAAGCTTTTCTCCGTCATTTCTGAGCGGGGCATGTGAGGGAGGCCGAGGCCCCGCGGCCCCATCAGAGCGGCCGCCATTTTCGCGGGACGGCGCCACCGCGCGGCCGCGGGCGGGAAGTGGCGGACGGGGAATAAATTTTCCTCGAAATCCGACAAAAAAACCTCCCCTGGCGCAACCTGAGGTTGTTTCCCATTGTCCTGCCGAGTATTCCCTGGGAGCAAAGCCCGATCTGGCTGCACCTCCTGTCAGGGAGTCGTGCAGAGACAGAAGGTCCCCCCCAAACCTCCCTTTCTCCGGGCTGAGGCCCTTTCCCGGCTCCTTCAGCCGCTCCCGGGGCTCCAGGTCCTTTCCCAACGCTGTTGTCCCGGCTGGAAAAGATGTTCCGCTGGACGTGGTGCTCACAAAGAAGCCAGAACTGGTGGAAAATGCAAAGATCAAGGGTTGCAGCGACCATGGGACAATGGAGCTGAAGGTACAGGGAGCAGTGAGCAAAAGAAATGGAATTATCCCAGACTTTGGAGGAGCAGAATTGGTGCTGCTCGGGGAAAATCCCGTGGCAAACAGCAAAAGGCACCCAGGGTAGCTGGGTGTTCATCCAGTATGATTTCCCCTGAGCACAAAGTGCAGCCCAAAGTGCAGAAATCAAACAGCAGAAGGATGGAGAGGAGGAACACAGAGCTCCTGTCTGAAGAAAATGACACACAAAAAAGAAATATACTAAAGGTGGGAGCAAGAGCAGACAACTTGGAAGAAACATAAAGATTTAAAACTTTACAAACTCCATTCCTACATCCATGGGCAATGTTCAGCTGGATTTGGTCTTCAAGAAAGGCAGGAAGGAAGATGCAGGGAGCTACAGGCTGGTCAACCTCACTTTCTTCTTTGGGAAGGCTGTGGAGCAAATCCTTTGAGAAACTATTTTTAAATACATGAAAGACATGAAGGTCGTGGGGAGAAGTGAACACTGAGTTATCAAGAGCAATCTATGGCTGATGAACCTCATTAATTTTTATAATAAGTTCACAGCTGCTGTGGACAAGGGGAGAGCAATGAAGGTTGTGTACCTGGTCTGTTTTAGGGACAACTCCCGTTGTGGTTTTATCCCCAAATTTATGAGATGTGGGGGGATAATGGGCAGTAAAATGGGTGAAAAATCAGCAGGCTCAGAATTTGGATCAGCAACAAAGTTTAACTGGCAGCCAGAAATTAGTGGTGTCCTTGTAGGAACAGCCCTGAGGACAACAGTCATGGGTGTCACCAAATAAAGCCCAGGAAAATCCTGGGGTTTAAATGCTGATTCTTTTAATGTGGTCGTCAGTGTCTTCCCTCTTGTGGGTAAAATCAGATAACAGTCTTTCATTAATTGTTTGGACTATTATTAGTTGGGGAATGCATGGAATAAAAATCCAATCATTAATGCAAAACGGGAACAGATATTCAGATTACCAATTCAGATTCATATATTCAGATTACCAAATGACTCCATAAGCACCTGTGAACTAAAATCCTGTTTCTCCAGAACTGTGTTTTAAAATAACTTCACAGAAGCTACAATTTGCTGATCTGGCGTAACGATGTTGTTTTTTCTCTTTTTTTTTCAAAGTACTACATTGAGGAGACAGTTATTGAGGAGGGTGAGCCACACGAGGTAAAGGTCCCTGTCATGCTGCATGTAGCACATAAATGTGTGTAATTAAATCAAACACTAAATTAGCAGCTTTTTGTGTTCTGAGGTTTAATTTTTCACATTAAACACACAAATATCAATGAACAATTGCTGCTTAATATTTTATTTTTGCTTCAAGCCCTGCTGTGTGATGATCTATGGTCAGTTTACATGTATCAGTTCTGTTCTCTTCACCTTGTGTAATTTCACTGAAAAATTACAGTTTTTCACATTTTTCATCATATCACTGGTGACAAATATTTGGGTCACCAAGGAATGATTGCCATAATTTGAAATTCACTTCTAAAACAGCTACAACCCAGTTCTCTGCTGTGTTATCATGAAATATTCTTTATGGCATGGGCTTATGCATAAACAGAAGTTATTAATTGTGTAATTCTTGGTGCATTTTCAGCTCTGTCTCACTGATGCAAAAAACTCTCAGAACTCTGACCTTCATGAATTCCTTTTTAAAGGCAATTTTTAATAAAGTTAATTGATACGAAATAACACCTGACCCTTATTTGGGTGGTTTTGGGGCACATTTTTTGGTTGTGATAAATATTTTTAGATGCTTTTCATTAGAATCTTAGTATTAAAATCACTGCTTGCAGCATGACCACGTTGATAAACAAGTGTATAAAACATTTAAATTGTTTGGAAATTAATGCATGTAGAGCAGAGGCAGCTGGAGCCCCACTCACCCAGACCCTCTGGAGAATAATTCCATGAATTTGATGCAGGAACCAGCCAGAGAGTTCATTCCTTATGGATTTTTTTAGGGTGGGTGATATATATATATATATATAGGGAGCACAATGGTAATCCCAGTAGGAAAAGTGTCCCTGATTTTCTGTCTCTGTGTGGATATGGATGAGAGCAGAGCATCCTTTCACCAGCTCAGGGGGGTGAAAAACACTTATCCTAATGAACTTTTACAGCTGTAAAACAAGTGATTGTTGATGTTTTTTGATCTCCAAGTGGTCACTGAGATCACTGAGACCATCAGCACAGACCACTCAGGCCCTGAGACCACCACGACCACCCACAGACCTGAGCACACCCAGCTCAGGGGGGCGAAACCCCTTATTGTAACAAACTTTTACAGCTGTAAAACAAGTGAATATTGATTATTTTTTGATCTCCAGGTGGTCACTGAGGTCACTGAGACCATCAGCACAGACCACTCAGGCCCTGAGACCACCACGACCACCCACAGACCTGAGCACACCCAGCTCAGGGCAGTGGAAAACACTTATGATAATGAACTTTTACAGCTACAGAACAAGTGAATATTGATTTTTTTTTTGATCTCCAGGTGGTCACTGAGGTCACTGAGACCATCAGCACAGATTACTCAGGCCCTGAGACCACCACCACAGACTACTCAGGCCCTGAGACCACCACAACCACCACCTACACATCTGAGCACACCCAGCCCCCCGGGGAGGATGCAGCCCCTCCCATCAGGAAGAGGACAGTCCGGACAAAAGTGGACCCATCCAAGTTTTTGACTCCTTACCTGGAACACAGCAATAAAATGAAGGACCTATTCAGCGAGGTAGGTAGTCCCATGTCTCTTATTTCTTGAGGAACATCAGCTTTAAAAATGTTTTACAGGTATTGTTTGATAGTTATAGTGCAAATAACTGGGTTTATCAATACTAAGCTGATGGGGAGAACATGATAAATTAGAGGTGATCCAAGTTAGAGATGGATTTTTTCCTGTTGTGTCAGATGGAATAAACTCAGTTGGCTAAAATAAGCAGAAGTGCAAATGTAGTTGAATAATTTTAGTTTACATTGTTAAATATTCTGCCCCAAATTCCTGTCCTAACCAGATAAATACGGCAATAATTACTAATACAGTTCTGCCAGAGCTCGGGGATATGTCTTCATCATTTTTATCATTATTCCCTTCCAGAACAAGTACAAAGAAAAATTTAGAAAAGAAAAAGGAAAGCCATATGCTTCCACAATTGATACCCCAGAAATCCGGAGGATCAAGAAAGTGCAGGACCAGCTCAGTGAGGTGGGTAACAACTGCATTTATAGGTTCATNGAAAAAAATCTTTAAAGAAGGCAGTTTATTCACAGAAGTAAATATTTTTTTAATGAGAGTGACCAACTTGCTGACCTTTCCTTTCAGGTATTATATAAACAGAACTGGGAGGAGAATAAGGACAAGTACCTGCTTCCCCCTGATGCTCCAGAGCTTGTGAACGCAATAAAAAACACAGCAATGTTCAGCAAGGTAACAAAAACTAACCACAGATCTAAGCAGCTGCAGTAAAATAAGCTTTCAAAGCCAGAAATTAATTAATAATTTGCATTCTGGCATTTTTCCTGTAGAAACTCTATACTGAAGACTGGGATGCAGACAAAACACTGTTTTATCCCTACAATGACAGTCCAGAGCTCAGAAGGGTGGCACAAGCTCAGAAGACTCTGAGTGATGTGAGTATCAAGGCAGGAATTTGCATGCAGGCACCAAGGGCTGTTGGGTTATGGTGTAACCTGGGACATGGCATGGGCTTTGATTAGATAGAAAAACTTCACAATGCAACAGAAAATAAAAAGTGTGTTAAGTAAGCTCTGATAGTAGTGGTATTTCATAGAAAAATATGTACTTGATATTAGAGGACAAAGTGGAGCATATTAGAGTATAAATCCATTGGCAATCTGATGCTGGATTAGGAATGAATGAAGTAATTAGTTTATTAATTCAGCAAGAAGACTTTGAGTATCTCCCCAGATGCAGAAACTCTCAGGGTTGTCTCCAAGTCCAGGTCACTCTTGTGGATCTGCAAATGTGCCTCTAAAGCAGTGATAAGAAAAGTCAGGGATTGGTGGGACTGGGATTTGCTGATATTTAGATACACAGAACTCTTCAACAGGGGATTTCAGCTCTCACTTGAAGATTTCAGTGAATTTTACAGACGTTCAGAATTTCCCTGGTAACACAGAGATTAAAGAACTCCTGCTGTGGGGGCTGCGGGCAGAACAACTTCTGTCAGTGTGGAGGTAGAGGAGTTCAATGCTGTGGTGCTCAAATAAATGTTTATTTCTTCCACCCTTTCAGATTGTCTACAAAAAGGGGCACGATGAGAGGAAAGCACAATTCACCTGTCTGCCAGACCCCCCTGATGTGGAACTGGCCAAGAAGGTGACAAGGCAGCTCAGTGATGTGAGTAGAACCTGTGCCCAAACCCCTCTCCTGCAGGCAGAGAGGCAAAAAGGGACCTAAGGAAAGGGAAGGAAGAAGGAAAAACACACAGGAAGACCAACTTTTGCTGGAGAAATTGAGAAGTTGCACCATCTTGTCAGGCAGAAGTAGGGTTTTAACTCCATTCAGAATTTTATTCTTTTTTTAAAGATTTATTTTATTGTGTATTGAAAATTATCTGCATTTTAAGATTAGAAAATGGCAGTATTCACTCGTGGTGGGGAAATCACTAAGAGAACTGCACTGAACCTGTTTGTAAGGTAAAAAAACTAATTTAGAGAAAATTTCTTTAGTCATTTATTTCCATAGCTTAAAAGCTAAACTGTCATCAAGAAAATTTTCAAACATGTAAAACAAGGATCAGTACCATAATTCTTCAAAATGAATAAAATAATAAGCTTTGTAGGTATTTCCAAAACTATAAAACATAGATTTTTTTAAAAAAAGATTATTTTTAGCATACATGTTCTTTAGCAATGTTAAAAAAACATTGGGGGAGTTTTATTTTTTATGGTAAGTAATTTAACTGTGGCTGAAAATGCACCTGGAACACTGAGTCAAAACTCAGGCAGGTGTTCTGTTGTTAGAAAAACTCTTTAAACTTTTAATACTTGATTTCTGTGAGCTTGAATAAGCAATAAAAATCAGAAATACCCAGTAATTAAAAGGGTTTTCTTATAACCAGTTCCAGCAGCAATACCAATAAATTCTGACTTAATGGTCAATATCCTAATATTATGTGACCAGGGAGAAAACAGAACTAAAGGAATATGTTAGAGATGATTTATTTCTCCTTTTTGGGTCATGGAAGGTACTAAGAGAGATGACTTAACACTGAAATGGTTTGGCCAAATCATATTTAAGGTGTTTTTGACCATAACTGCTAAAATAGTTATAAGGCAGGTGCCAAATATGAAGCAACTTCTAAAAGACAGCTTTGAAAAACGAATCTGTCAAGTGAAAACGGAGCTGTGTGTTGGGGATTCAATTTTATTGCTTTGTTTCCTTATAGGTTATTTACCATGAGGACTATAAAAACAAAATCAAAGGCAAGTGGAGCCAAACTCCTTGCTATGACGTGGCAATTGCAAAAATGAATGCAGAAAATCTAAGTATGGTGAGTGAATCCTGCAGAAATTCTTCAACAGCTTTATTCCTGTTTATGTTCATCTGGAAAACACCGAGGCTCCATTTGTGGCATTGGTTACTTCCTAAATAATTGCTGTTGTAGTTGTCTAATTTACAGTTAGATGATGTGTTGTTTTCTGTCTGTCTCTGTTCCTAACAGAGGAAATACCAGGAAGACTTTGAAAACATGAAAGACCAAATCTACTTCATGCAGACTGAAACTCCAGAATATGAAGCCAACAAAAGAGCTTCAGAAAATGTCAGCAAGGTGAGGGACCCGTGTTCCACCTGTTCAGCTTGGGAACAGTTCTGAACTCACTGAAAGTTTGTGCTGAAATTGTTTTGGCAAGACCTTTCATGGTCCTTTGCCACCATAAGTTGAATAACAGGGGCATTTTTTCCTGGAAAGTTGAAGATTATGTCATGGAATAGATTCATGTCACAGAATGGTTTGGGTGGGAAGGGACCTTTGAGACACCTTCAGTGCCACCCCTGCCATGGGCAGGGACACCTTCCCCTATCCCAGGGTGCTCCAAGTCCCATCCGACCTGGCCTTGGGCACTTCCAGGGGCAGCCACAGCTTCTCTGGGCAATCACACAGGTTAGTGAGCATTTAGCTTTTAATACTGATGTTTAAAACCTCTTTTTTAAATATTTTTATTCTTTCAAGTTCAAATACAGAGCAGACTATGAAAAGAAAAAAGCTGTTGCAGACTATAATGTGCTCCCTGCTACAGAGAACCCACTGCTGAAGCAATTGAAAACTGCAGGAAATATTCTGAGCGATGTGAGTATTATCAGTGTGCAGCTAGATCATTTTCAGTCATGTTCCAGAAACCACACCCACCATTTCTTCACAAGGCTTCTCCTTTGGATCCTGTAGTATTTTTAGTTTTGTAGGCCCATATTTGTCATGAGGTAGCACCAGCCAGAACAATTCAGGTAAAGAATGAATTCTCCACAGATGAGTGCAGCAACAACAGTGGCAAGTGGAGGGCTAATTAGTTCATTTAGGTCCTTGTGGATAATGAATCACAAGTGGACAGTTCTTCCCTCACTGTTTTAAGGAATTTCAGCTAACAATGATAATGTATGTGGTGCTTTTACTTACTTTTATATTATATTCTGGTTATTTGCTGTAACCGTCTTCTCAATTCCTCTTTCATTTGTATGAAAAGAGATTGAATATTTCTCAGTGTCAGAAGTTCATAAACCACTAGGCAGACCTTTCTGTCTTCCCTTATAAACCTAAAAAAAGTTATTTCTAAAGACCATTGGGAGAACAATACCATCTGTTTCTCAACCATTTGGGAAAGCTTTTCTTTGGAACCGTTTCTCTGTTTTACTCTTGTCATTTTTAACGTGGTAGGGGAGACTTGCAGTGAAATCTCCTGCATGATCTGGTTTTATTTGATTTGCAGAAATTATACAAAGAAGCCTATGAACAGTCCAAAGGAAACAAGATGAATTACTGTGAGACACCCAAGTTCCAGACTGATGCTGCTCTGAAGAACTTTAGTGATGTAAGTATTTCCCTTGGGCTTTATCCTTCAGCACTGGCCCTCTTGACTACATTTGCTTCTCAACTCGTGGCTATTTTGGCAGGTAAAATATAAAGATGCATATCAGAAGAATATTTTGGGGCACTACTTGGGCAGCTTTGAGGACCCACATCAGATCCACTGCATGAAGGTTGAAGCTATGAAGAGTGATGTAAGTGTGGCAATCGTTCTGTTTTCCCCTCTGGCATCACTCTGGCAGCTTAGACAAAGTTCAGTTGTGGTTCCTTACTGAACGTTGCTCTTGCTCCTAGAAAAATTACAAAGCAGATTATGAGGAGGAAAAGACAAAGTGCTACTTCCCTCAGACCATAACTCAAGAGTATGAAGCAATCAAGAAGTTGGAGCAATGTAAAGACGTGAGTACAGGACAGCAGTTGTTCAGCACAGAAAAATTAACTGAGTGATCCCTGGTAACATCAGTGATTCTGAGTTTGGCCTCATTGCCGTATGTGCCTTTTAAATAACTGTCTTCATCTCTATTTTAGGCCTTTTGTGACATCTAGTGATCAAAACAGATACAGCACAATCCTTTATATAACAAGTAAACCCATAAAATGAGAGCAGCAGTGCCAAAATGAAAAATGAACATTCACCTGCTTAAATCAATATTTTTAAAATTAATACTTTAAAAGTATTAATTTAATTTATTAATAATTTTATTTATTTTATCAACACTTGGAAAATACTTTATATGCATTTTCTACAAATATTTTTTTTAATCTTCTTTCAGTACACCTACAAAAAGCATCCTGATCAAACCAAATTCACTTCAGTGACTGACTCTCCAGTACAGAAGCAAGCAGAGATCAACAGCAAACAGCTGAGTGATGTAAGTAAACTTTGGAAACACCCTGACATTCCCAAGTTCTGCCCTGTGCCCACCTTCACTTCATCCTCCAGCTTTCAGAGCACTCCTGAAATAATTGTGTGGGTGACTGTGTGTATTGACAATTTTATTCCAGCAGAACATCGCCTGGAAATCAGATTTTTTTAAAATAGGTTTTCAATTCAGAGTCTGTAAACTGGGCTGCTAAATATCCTCATTTTTTTTTCTTTGCAGATATTGTATAAATCCAAAGGGGAAGAAATTATTCACAAGTACCACCTCCCTCCTGATGTGCCCCAGCTCATCCAGGCTAGAGTCAATGCCTACAACATCAGTGATGTGAGTATATTTTGAATTTCAGCACCATGAAGCTCTCCTCTGATGGTATCAATTTTATTGCCTTTGTGATGTTAAATTTTTTGGTGGCATTATCAGCCTTCCAGGAATGAGATAAAGACTGACATCTCCCTTAACAGCCTTGGAATTTTGATAGTCTGGCCAGACTGATCTAAAAAATCATCCAGGCTGCTTTCTCCTGTCCCTTTAGAGCACAAAACCTGACTTTGAAGCTAACAGGAAAAAGTTTCTGAAGGTTCAGTCAAATGAAAAAGGGTGTTGCATAAGAAAGGGCAAAAATGCCACTGATAGAGTTGTTCTACATAAAAAGTGCAAAAATGCTTGAGGCATTCATTATTATCTTTGTACTAGATTTATTTATTATAATAGAACTGTGGTTGTATACAGGTTAACATTTTTTCCTTGAGCTTACATGGACTAAACTGGATATTTTAACTCCTGTAATAAAATCTCCTATAACAAAAAGATGGGGATAAACTCTGTATTAGAATTGCTATTCCTGACACTGCAAACTCTTCCTTTTTTCCCCTCCAAGGCTAACTACAAAGCAGACTGGAAGAAAACCCTTGCCAAAGGCTATGATCTGAAACCTGATGCCATTCCAATTATTGCTGCTAAGGCTTCTCGGAATATTGCAAGTGATGTAAGTAGGATTTACATCCAGTGGAACACATACCCTTCCTGCATTTCATTATTTATTATTATTTACCTGTGCTGGAGACCTCTAGTCCTGATTTAGAAAAGGTTACAAGTGACTCTTCATTCCTCTTTTAACATCCCCAATTTAATCTTGGGGTATTGAAGTGCTTGGTGAGGCTGTTCAGTAGTTTATTATTATTAAAGTCTTAATTAAAAGCTGAATGTCCCTGGGAGTGCAAACCTGCATCAATGACAATGGTGAGGGAGGGCTTGTAGCTACAAGTGTGGGTTGAGATATGTACCAGGTGTCAAGACAAGCTGAAAAATCCAATAAACCTCTTTTTTTTTGACCTAAATAATCCTGTGCTGTCGTAAAAACCATTTATGAGGTTTTAGACTGAACTACAGCATGAATACTTTGAAACCTGGTGTTTTAAACCCATCCAAAGTGTGTTTGCTCTTTCCCAAGTGGGTAAAGCTGGTTTTCCTTTGTCTCTAGTACAAGTACAAGGAATCCTACGAGAAAGACAAAGGCAAACAGGTCGGGTACCGGAGCCTGCAGGATGATCCCAAACTCGTTCACTACATGAACGTGGCCAAAATCCAGTCGGATCGGGAATACAAGAAGGATTATGAAGTCACCAAGACCAAATACCACACTCCTCTGGATATGTTCAGCGTGACAGCTGCCAAGAAAGCCCAGGAAGTGGTGACAAACACTGGCTATAAGCAGCCAATCCACAATTACACCCTCCTGCCTGATGCTGTGAACCTGGAGCTGTCCAGAAATGTGATGCAGCTTCAGAGTGATGTATGTCATCAAGAGTCAGCTCCATCTTTAAATTCTCCTCGTGACTGTGTGACATCATTAGTCTTTTAAGGCTGAAAAATTAGTTTTTATAATCCAATATATATTATATTGGATTAACAGTAGGTAGGGGTGTAAGTGATTGGTCTGGAACCATTTATTTTCCAAATATTATCAGAATTATATGTAGCTATTAAGTTCTAGGAAACTTATCTATCAAATAACAACTTTTTTATATCTCTCTATATTTGGCATATTCCCAGCAAATGAGCATGTTTTACTAACTGCTGTATTTTTGTAGTCAGATTTTAACTACTGTGATTTTATTTCTCCTAAATACTGACTCTATCATACTTAAATTTTAATTAAATCTAAACTGCCCCTCAAAAGTGAACGACCAGGCTAAGCTTTAATGCTTTACCTGTTTTATGTAGAGAGACACTAATTTTTCTTGCCTCGCTGTGTTTTTCTTGTTTGTTTTTGGGAAGAATCTGTACAAATCTGACTTCAATAACTGGCTGAGAGGAGTTGGCTGGGTCCCAATTCAGTCACTGGATGTAGAAAAGGCCAAGAAAGCCACGGAGATTCTCAGTGAGAAGAAATACCGCCAGCATCCCGACCAGCTCAAGTTCTCCATCCCCACGGATGCCATGGAACAAGTGCTGGCAAAGCAAAATGCCAAGACCATGAACAAGGTGGGAAGTTGCTGGATTGACCCAAAGTTTGGGTCTTTGCCTCGCAAAGCTGTGGGGCAAGGTGCATTCCCACTGGAAATTACTGATTTCCAATGGGTGTGGTAGTTCCTTGGTTAAGACTGGGCACTGAGAGATCATGGTAAGCCTCTGACTGCTCATAATTAAGGGAGATTCATTTTCTGTTTCTAAAGATTAAAGATTTCTTCTCCAGATTTATAGTGCTTTGATAGTCATTTTTCTGTAGGACATATTCACAGTAAGTGAACTGCAGAAAATTTGGAATTCTGTCAGTTTTGTACAAGTTTCCTGGGAAGTGGAGTTCCTTACACTTGTCTCTAGTTATCCAGGACACCATTAATCCTTATTCCTTGTTTTCCATGGAAAGAATGTCTGTGAAAATAAATTCTGCTTTCCATTGATGCAGGGAAGAACACAGAATGGAAACTTCCTGCTTCAATATTTATTAATTATCAAAACATACTTTGCAAATTTCTCACAATACTAAAGAAAGGAGAAAGATAATGTTGCTCCTCAGCAGCTCTGTGAAGGTTATTTCTGGTGCTAATAATATTTCTAGGAAATATTATTCATTACAAATGAGCAGTGCAAAAGCAAACTCTTATTTTATGAGTTCAGCACCTTTTCAGTGCTAACAATTCCTTTGTAATTGCAGAGGCTGTACACAGATAAGTGGAACAAAGAGAAGACCAGCATCCATGTGATGCCAGACACCCCAGAAATTCTGCAGTGCAAAGTGAACCAGATGACAATGAGTGATGTGAGTTGCTGTGCTCACGGTGGGCGTTCAGTGCCGCGCTGTCATTTTAATGCCTTGCTGGAAAGTGTTTAACTTCAGAGTTCTGCCTTCATGACACCTGTTCTCTTTCACATCTGAACTTAGAAACTTTACAAAGCTGGATGGGAGGAGGACAAGAAGAAGGGCTATGACTTGCAGCCAGATGCAATTCCAATAAAAGCAGCCAAAAGCTCCAGGGACATCGCGAGCGATGTGAGTCTGGTTGTGTGAAACCATTCCATGACTTTATTTAAATTAATTGACTTAACCTGAGATCTTGTGATTTATTTTTTCAGCGATAAAGCAGAGTTAATATTGCATTTTTTAACTGAGGTTTTTGCTGTTCTTTCTCTTTCCTGCTCTCAGTATAAATACAAACTGGCCTACGAGAAGGCCAAAGGGAAGCACATCGGCTTCCGCAGCCTGGAGGACGACCCCAAGCTGGTGCACTTCATGCAGGTGGCCAAGATGCAATCTGACAGGGAGTACAAAAAGGGTTATGAGAAGGCCAAGACTAATTTCCACACTCCAGTTGACATGGTCAGCGTGGTGGCAGCCAAGAAAGCTCAGGAAGTGGCTACCAATGCAAACTACAAGAACTTAATCCACACCTACAACGTCCTGCCCGATGCTATGAGCATTGAATTGGCCAAAAACATGATGCAGTTACAAAGTGATGTAAGTAAGAGGTGCTTCAGCTTTTGAACTGTGAATGCTGAGCTGCTTAGTTGATGAAAAACCACTGTAAGATAAATAGTGTTATTTTTTTAGTGAAAGTAGATCAGGTGTCTACAAAAATGTCGTAAATTATGCAAGTTTTCAACAATTACAGGCATTTTACTTTTCCTGGACCCTGAAATATTAAATTAATGAATTTGAGCTTATAAATAGGCAATTCTATAAATATTTACTCCTGATGTCCCATCAGGCTCTTCAGGAACAATAGTTATGTGCAGACCAAAACAGGAAAAGCTTCACTTTTCCTTAATACATTTTATCTTGTACTTCCAAATTTATAAACCATTTTATGCTTCGTATTGGTTTTTTATCTACTTTCTGCCTGCAGAATCAATACAAAGCAGAGTATGATGAAACTATGAAGGGTGTTGGGTGGCTCCCACTGGGCTCCCTGGAAGCTGAGAAGAACAAAAAAGCCATGGAAATTGTGAGTGAGAAGAAATACCGCCAGCATCCAGACAAGTTGAAATACTCTGTCCCTATGGATTCCATGAACATGGTCTTGGCTTTAAATAATGCTAAAATCATGGATGAGGTAAGAAAGTGCTCATCAGAATTCATTTAAGCTTGCAGAAGTGAGCAACAATCTACATCTGATGTAATAGTTGACCCCGTTGTATGCAGAGCTTTAGAAAACATGATTTTATTTTGTAGCTAATGAATGTGCTTCAAGTGCTAAAATAAAAAGATAAATGTTCCTCCCGTGAAAGTAACACATCACTGTCAATGCAGTTTGGATTTCAAGTGGAAAATAGTATTTTAAAATGTTTTATTTAATAATAACAGATGTTGAGGTCTCTATTTTTTTTTTAATCCTTCCAGCACAAGTACAAACAAGCCTGGGAAGAAGACAAAAAGAAAATTCACATCACTCCAGATATTCCACAGATTGTTTTAGCAAAAGCAAATGCATTCAATTTAAGTGAAGTGAGTATTGTTTGTAAGGCTGTGACCTTGCTCTTATTTTTTGATTAGGAATAAGTGAGATGAGAGCATGCAAAAGTCTCACCTTGCTAACTTGTAGTAATTTCACAAAACCTATTCATTTTCCTTTTCCCTGCTTTCTTCCCCAGAACTAGTAACCCAGAATTGCCAAGAAAAAGCCATGTTTATAGTCAGGTTGTGAAGTGTTGATGCAGACCATTAAAATATAACAGTTGCTAACAAAATACAGTAGACTTTGAGTACTGTTCATGTTTGTTACTGTATTTATTATTTTATTACTGATTTTTTTTATTTCCTCAGGCACAGGGTTTTGTAAAAATGTAGGTTCAAAATGTAGGTAGCACCTGTTTTTTTTGTAAAAGATGACATCATAGACAGGTTTTGGTAGCCAGTTGTCAAATCTGCATATGCTAAATAAAGTATTTCTTGTAATTATGCACATCTGCAACGTGGGCAGAAATAGAGTTTTTAATCTCTTTTTATTTTTTAAGATGACATCCTTATAGATGTAACTTTCCATTGATATTTATGCATGTTAATTTTTGCTTTTTAAAAAGGTGTTCCTTTTTCCTTTTGCAGAAAATGTACAGATCTTCATTTGAAGAAACCAGGAAGAAAGGATATGATCTCAGGGCTGATGCTATTCCTGTCAAAGCTGCCAAAGCTTCCAGGGATATTGCCAGTGATGTGAGTTCTTGGGAGAAAAAATGGGCAGGGACAGCTTCCACTACCCCAGGGTGCTCCAACCTGGCCTTGGACACTTCCAGGGATCCAGGGGCAGCCACAGCTGCTCTGGGCAACCTGTGTTAGGGCCTCAGCACCCTCATGGGAAGAATTTTTTCCTTCATTTCAAATCTAAATGAATTAAAGCCTCTGCTTCTGTTCTCTTCCAGTATAAATACAAACTAGGGTATGAACAAGACAAGGGGAAGCTCGTCGGCTTCCGCAGCCTCCAGGATGATCCCAAACTTGTCCATTGCATGCAAGTGGCCAAGATGCAGTCAGACAGGGAGTACAAGAAGGCCTATGAGACGAGCAAGACTCATTACCAGACACCTTCTGATGCCCTCAGCGTGGTGGCAGCCAAGGAGGCCCAGGACCGTGTCACCAACACCGGCTACAAACGCCTGATCCACCAGTACATGCTCCTGCCAGATGCAATGAGTTTGGAGCTGTACAGAAACATGAACCAGATCCAAAGTGATGTGAGTTCTCATTTTGTCACTTTTGTTTTTACGTCGTGGCTGCAGTTTGGAAAGAGTGGGATTATTTTTTATGAGCTGTCTTTTTGTGGCTTTTGTTTTCCCATCATGGCTGTGTTTCGGAAAGAACTGGATTATTCTATACGAGCTGTTTGTACCTTGTAAGCTTTGTTTTTGTCTCCTGTTTGGCAGAATGAGTACAAGCAGGATTACAAGGAGTGGTTCAGGGGGATTGGTTGGAGTCCCATTGGTTCCCTGGATGTGGAGAAAACAAAGAAAGCCACGGAGATTGCGAGCGATCGGAAGTACCGCCAGCACCCCAGCATGTTCCCCTTCACCAAACAGAACGATGCCATGGACCTGGTCCTTGCAAAGCAGAATGCAAATATCATGAACAAAGTGAGTATTTAGGGGAAAAGCCAGGCAGGCATTCACATATCATCGTTTCCAATGACCACTCTGTAAATCTCTGTCACACCTTTACGTGGCAGTGTTCCCCTGGGAAAAACAACTGTCACAGGCTTCTCTTTTTTAATTTTTTTTTCTCAATGAAACAGTTTTTGATAAACAGCATTGGCTAAAGAAATCTTTTCTCATTTTTCTCCAACCTCTATTCATTCCATTCTTATATAGAAATGACCGGCCCTGAAAATCTTGATAGTTTGGTTTCATTAGAAACAAGATCAGACAGTAATTCAGCTGATTCTGGATTAGATCATTACATAGTAAAATAAATCTGAGTCATCACCTTCACCTTTTTACTCATCCATATCCAAATGGAAAGGTGAAAACCCTGGAAGAACCATCTTTTGTCATTTATATTAACACACCTGGTGTAACTTTCTGTCCATAGCATGCTTATACCCAAGCCTGGGAGAAGGATAAAACTCAGGTCCATGTGATGCCAGACACACCAGACATTCTGCAGGCCAAACAGAACAAGACAAACTACAGTCAGGTAGAGTATTTTGATACATCCTATCAACATTTTAAATTAATATCTACTGGAGATTTAGAATACAGGCAAGAATTTCATGTGGCTAATATTTTCAGAGTAAAATAAGTACCAGCTTCAGGCTAGCAAGTTAAGAGACTAAATTGCATTAAAATGTATGGAAAATATAAGTCCTGCTTTTGAAGTGTGGAAGTGCATAGTCCATACTCTGTGCTTAGCACAGAATTCAGTCATGTTAAAACGTCCTTACTATAAAATTACAAGTTAATTGTGTATATTTTTAACCTTACCTATGGGGAAAAGTAGATGCAGTGATTCCAGCTTTTCTCTCAGGTTTCAGATAGGAGAAGGTGACAATTGTGCCAGTGGGAAACACTCAGGTTTTGCTTTGCATCGTTGCTCAGAGGCAAATCTTTGACTTAAGAATGCCTGTAGTTAAAATCAACTGAGCACAAACTGACTTGACTGCTAAATGGCTTCATGAAAATCTTACTAAAATTTTGTTAAGCCAATCAAAAAGTGTTCAGTGATCTCAGATGTATGTATTTCAAATTCTCCAGATATGTTTCAAATCAAGATAAGCTATAGTAGGAAGCTTCCAAATAGTGAAAAACTATTTAGTCCCTCTCCTAAGCCTTGGAAGACCAGCATTCCTTGTTTATCAGTTTCCCATTTTTCAGTTCCCATTCCAGCAGCCCTTCTCTCATAACTGAAGCCTGTGAGGTGACCAGAATTTGGATCATCAGTGTATCTAAATAGCAGGTAGCATACATATTACTGCTTTTAATTAATATTGTTTTCAATTTTAGAAACTCTACAAGCTTGACTGGGAGAAAATGATAAAGAAAGGCTATGACCTCACACCTGAAGCCATGTCAGTGAAAGCTGCCAAAGCTTCAAGGGACATTGCAAGTGATGTAAGCAGCATTTTTAACTCAGAGTGACACACACTGATCTGGTTGTTATAAGCTACAGAGTCACAGTAAATTGGAATACACTTCTCTGCTAAGGCATGGCTTTAGTCAAAACCAACATTGCTGACAAAACTCCTTCCTGAGCTGTTTTTGTCCAATTTAACAAGGGTTTCTCCGGCATCTTAACAAGTCCATTCATGACACAGCTGGTTATGAAAAGGGAGGAGTTTTCTGCTCCTTTGGCTGCTTTATTTTCAGAACAGCAGCAAATCTGGTCCAATTAGCTGAGCCCTGTGCCTATCCAGAGAAATCCTCATTACAACTCTGAAATGGATGTGGTGACACATGGGCTGCTGTTACCATAATTTGGTACAAATACAACTCCTGCATTTGTGGAAGAGATTTTATTAATCATTAGGAAATGTTTCCTGTGCTTAAGTATCTGTATTTCATAATTTTTCATTGTTGATCATGATATTCATCACAATATTTCAGTGTGTCAGTATTAGGGAGTTCTGAGCAGAGTGAGTGTGTGAATCAGATGGCACAGGAGACCATTCCTATTGCCGTGCTCTCTTCCTTTCCAAGGACTCTTTCTTTCCCAGGGAGAGCATTCACTGACACCAAGTCATGCACATTAGTCAAGGGGCTGCTAAAACTTTACATGAGATGCCATAACTAAAGTTATGCCAAAATAAAGTTGCTTATTTATAGAATCATAGAATCACAAAGTGGTTTGGGTTGGAAGGAACATTAAGGATTACTCTGTTTCTGTGGGCAGAGCCACACTCCACTATCCCAGGTTGCTCCAAGCCCCATCCAACCTGGCCTTGGACACGTCTTCCAGGGGTAATTTCATGAGGAACATTAAGACGAGGGAAAATATTGGTATTTTGCTTGCATGTTGTACCCTTACATGTTTGTCACTGTGATTTGAGTGGTGCCACCTTTGCCTTTGCAGTTCAAGTACAAAGAAGGGTACCGCAAGCAGCAGGGCCACCACATCGGATTCCGCAGCTTGCAGGACGACCCCAAGATGTTGTGGTCCATGCAAGTAGCTAAAATGCAGAGTGAGAGGGAGTACAAGAAAGACTTTGAAAAGTGGAAGACCAAGTTCAATATGCCTGTGGATATGCTGGGCTTCCTTCTGGCTAAGAAGTGTCAGGAGCTGGTCAGTGATGTGGACTACAAACACATACTGCACCGCTGGACTTGTCTGCCAGACCAGGTCGATGTCACCGAGGCAAAGAGGGTCAACGAGCTGCAGAGTGATGTAAGCTCCCTCTGGGTTCAATTCACTTGTTTCCATGTAAAATAAGTACTGCTGATTGGAAAGTACCTTTGATGACTCACTTGATATCAGCGTAGATCAGATTGGAGCTAAACTGCCAGTTAGACTTTTCACGGGGTTTAATCAATGAACGCTGAAATAATCTGCTGTGATTTGATTTTCATCCTTAACAGAACCTGTACAAGTCAGATCTCCAGTGGCTCAGAGGCATTGGATGGAGTCCTTTGGGATCTCTGGAAGCTGAAAAGAACAAGAAAGCTTCTGAAATACTGAGTGAGAAGAAGTACAGGCAGCACCCAGACACCGTTAAGTTCACAAGTATCCCGGATGCCATGGATGTCGTTTTGGCAAAATCTAATGCCAAAAATAGGAGTGATGTAAGTTGCCTCTAGAGATTGAACATGAGATTCAATAAGTGAATACATTAATATATATTTTAAAAAGGATCTGTGGTTCAGAACATGTACTTAAAATATACAGATAGCAGTTGTTTATAGTCAGGGCCTCATTGCTTTTTGTGCCTTGTTCAGAAGAGGAAGATCTTGAGCGCTAATAATTTACTCAATATAACTGCAAATAAGACCTTTAGTAAACAGTATGCAAATATATTGTTTTAACGCTCTTTCCTTGGCATTACGTGGATGTAAAGAAGAAAATATTGTATTTCAGTAAGAAGTCATTGTATAATTTGATTTTACTCTCTTGTCTTGTTTACATCTCTAATTCTTGCTTAGTACATCTTTGCTTTGCTAATGCAGAGAAAAGGTGAACTGAAATTACTCCTGTGCAGGTGAATCTTGGATCAAACCAGGTTTTTGTTCATGTCTCTTTCAGATACTCTACAGGGAAGCCTGGAACAAGGACAAGACTAAGGTTCACATCATGCCTGATACACCTGAAATTCTGCTGGCTAAATCAAATTTGATTAACACAAGTGATGTAAGTTTGCATTTAAAACTGAGCATAGAGAATCACAAGGTTGTATTACCTCTACAGAAAGCTCTGGGGATAATTCAGATTATTATTTGCTAAAAGAAAATTTTGATCATCAATGGAATAATCAGAAAATATTTAAATTGTAATTTTAAAATATTTTATATCCAAGGTTACAAAATACATGTCATAAATAGCTAGGTATGGAGTTTAATTTAATTTATTAAACTGTTTTTGGAAACCCATGCTTTCTTTTCAATAGTCAGAGGTGGAAAGTTGTAGCATTGAAAAACGCTCTTGAGTGTTTTATCTGCATTAATTCCTTTGAATCCTTCTCCAACAGAAACGTTACAAGGTAGGATATGAAGAGCTGAAGAAGAAAGGCTATGACCTCCCTCCTGATGCCATCCCCCTGCAGGCAGCCAAGGCATCCCGAGACATAGCCAGCGAGGTGGGTCTTGCAGAGGGAAAATCAGAGTGGGGCATGTAATCTTGCATAAAAATGGTTTCTATTTAACAGAAGGAGATTTGTAAAATTTTAGCACTGTTGTGTTGCTGCCCACTTCAAAGGTTGTGTAATTCTTAATGGTGTAAAGTTAATTAAATTAAATGCAATAATTTAAGGATGAGAGTATATAGCTATGAGAAATCCCATAATATCTCCTGGATGTTATAACAAATGCTAGAAATTTAGGGAGAAAACACAAGCAACCTCAAATATGTTAGATTCAAAAAGATTAACTACTGTATTAACAACAGAGAAACTTAAATGGCAGCTTGGAGAGAAGTGGTAATTGTTGCTTCTGTGTTCAATTAGTACAAATACAAAACCGCGTACAGAAAACAGCTGGGCCACCACATCGGGGCCAGGAACATCGAGGACGACCCCAAGATGATGTGGTCCATGCACGTGGCCAAGATCCAGAGTGACAGGGAGTACAAGAAGGACTTTGAGAAGTCCAAGACGAGCTTCAGCAGCCCCGTGGACATGCTGGGAGTGGTGCTGGCCAAGAAGTGCCAGGAGCTGGTGAGCGACGCCGATTACCGGCACCCTCTGCACCGCTGGACCTGCCTGCCGGACCAGAACGACGTTGTCCATGCCAAGACAGTGTACGACCTGCAGAGTGATGTGAGTTGTTCCTGACTGGCTGTGTGACAGCCTGGGGTTGTCTGTGCTGTGTTCTGTTCTGGTTTTGAAGGAGGGGTCTGTGTGGTGGGGAAAGGGCAATGGAGTCTGGTATGTTTTTATACCGGGAAAGACAAACCCTGAGGGCAAGGGAGAGTGGTATGAAGGGCCTTAGGGGATGGGTACAAACACTGAATGGGTGGCTGGTGGATGAGCCAGTGGAACATGTTCCATTCAGGAGAGCATCCATTGGTAGGAGTTGGAGTTGCTTGGAGTGAGGAGGTTGCTGAGCTGTTTGT